>BEXV01001684.1:32449-47489 GCA_003118195.1 Hemicentrotus pulcherrimus
GAGAGAGACAGATAGAGAGAGACACTACTTTATCACATTTTCATTTGATGTATTTTCTTGTATTGGGGAATATTTTACGATGTATATGATGTGAACGCCTTAGTAAACTTTTCCTTAGCAATGCATGTGTTACATTACCACCAATCAATCGTTATATGCATACACGCGGTCAGTCATCCCACCTTAACACAAATATTATTCTGGTAACTACGCTTACATAACTTCTGATTATATTTAGATAATTGATTACATTAATGAGCTACAATCAAACAATCGAAGGCCTAATGTTGAAGCCTTTTATTTTAGAATTCTTTTTCTTTATAAAAGATGACGCAAAAGGTTTCTGAAATTAACTTTTTTTTTTTGAGTCTTGGAGATCGCATTAAATTGTTACGTAACATTCAATGTTTATTCATTCCATATTCAATATTCTAATGCTGCATAGGCTGCGATCACAATTTAATTATTGCTTGATTAGCACTCTATAGTGAGCTATAATTGAATATTTAAAGGCATATAAATTGCTAATGTCCTTGGAATACGGTGATGAACGGAGGGTTACTAATTTTTGCAGATATTAATTGCCCTTATTGATTTAATGTTCACAGTACACCTGCTGCGCGAAGTTATTTGAGGATTTCCATAATATCAAGAGCGGACAGGAAATTAACTTCATGAGTCAACGTCCTTTTTGCTCGAAACAGACTTCATGATATTACTACACGGATAGGAGTTCTTAAATTAATGCCGTGCTTCTTATAGTTAATTTTTTGGTAGGGGAATAAAGATATAGACAGATAAGATCTCCCATATTTATTGAGTGACGGACAAAATATTGAGCAGTGGGGTTAGTTCATTAAATTGTTTATTAACAGCAGATCCGTTGCATAGGATTAAAGAAAAAAGTACTTTGACCGCAAATAATAACTTTTGATTACAAACACGCAATTCAAAATGCGTAGGGGCTTCCTTTACGTAAAAAAAAATTTTCGTGTTCTTATTTGCATCGAGAAACTCTTTTTCAACTCTAAGTAAGTTATTTTCTGAGTTGCTAGAGTAACCGAAAGCTTGTATGAGATTGTCTTTATTGTGTCTCGCCGACTAAAAGTAGGGAGTGGTTTTAACCGCTTGCTTTTTTTTGTGCAGAAGAATATTTCACCATAAGCTTAACTTTTGTATGGATACATAGTTTGGTTGAAAAAGGAAACAAAGTCCTAAAAAAATCTAATTCTTAAAAAGATACAGGATTGGGAACGTCACATATCATCTTTTTTTCAAAACCTCTTTAGAGTTAATTTCTTCTTCTTCTGCTTCTTCTTCTAACTTTCCTCTTCTTCTTCTCCTCCTCCTCCTCCTCCTCCTCCTTTTTTCTTCTTCTTCTTCTTCCCTTTTTCTTCCTTTGCTCTTCCTCTCCTTCTCCCTTTTCTTCTTTTTTTGTCCTTGTCTTCCTTGCCATTAGAAGAAGAAATGTCACGTGCGTCTTGCCTTAATTAAATTGTTAACGTTTAGAGCGATTAACCAGTTCTACTAATCACATTTCCATTTTTGTTTATTCAATTGTTCAAATGAATATACATGCTCCCAGAATTTAAAAGATAAAATACGAAATATTATCTCTGTGCGCTTTTACAAATTGTCGTTAATCTCATTACCACGTCTACAAATTGAAAATGTGAGATGTTAACCATTCCTGTATCTTTTACCAAAAAAAAAAATATTTGCGGTTTAACATTTTATTTATTTAGTCTTACAGATATTCTAATAAATTTCATTACTCATAAATATTAATCCCTGGTAAACCAACTAGTAAGGGGGGGGGGGCTACATTTTCAATATTCCTAAATTATGGCCAAAAGGAGTAACTTCCTAGCCGTGGAAGCAATCTTTGTCCCAAATTCCATGCATTTTCCATGTAGTAACCAATCAATTGAATAATTAATCAATAAATGCATTAATAAAGACATTAATTAATCAATTAATTTTTTTTCATTCATATATATCTAATTATTTATTCAATATTTCTTTTCCTTTTCTCAATTCATTTGCTTAAGAACTTTGTGTCATCATGTTTTGTGTTGCTGTTGAGCTTACCCGACAATCCCATTCGCAATGCGGTTTTCGAACTGGAACTGCCGATTCCTTCATATTTTTTTCACGACCGTTTTACAAATTAGTTATTTTTTTTTTTAAATTAAAAGAACTCACGACTTTATGCAAACAACATGTCACGGCATGAAGACGACACATATAGAATCTAATTTTGTAATTTATTTCATCGTATACAGTTTACAGGACTCGAAATAGACGGTGTAATTTTTTTAGCGTGGAGCTTTGTGCATGTGAGTAAACTCGGTATTGCGTGATACCGTATAGTACTGTTCCCCATTAAATAGGAATTATTTTTCTCACCTCTTTCGATGATATGATCATGATATGATTGTGACAGTAACGGTTCTGTGTTCTTTATACAGGATAGTCTCTTTAGTAAATAAGACGTACTATGCAAGATAGCCCTTTATAACATAATACATTCAAAATACAATGTGAAACAATGGACTTAACAAATAGTCAAATAGTGCAAAATAAAATAAACTTTATATTCACTCAGACTCAGAGCTTTATCAATCAATCTAAACAAAAGTCATAGCGTCATATTCTGAGAATATATATACTTTCCAGAATATTGTGCCAATCATTTCATTACAAGATGTATGAAAACAATTATGCCAACTGAGCACAATAATTGTAAAAGAAAGTAAGGGTAAAAAAACTTACCTTTTGAGGCGCGCTTTAGTTGAAACAACGTTGATCGTTTACTTTACTTGTTTTCTGTTTAAACACGCTGGATAAGTATAGCGCTCCTCAATGCAAATATATCCTCTCGTCTGCTTCGAAAATTCATCTGAAACACCACTCTTTTCGACGTTTTCAACGCTTCTAATTTAGAATATACTCTCAAGAAGCAGAAAAGCATAACATGATCGCGTTTAGTACGCCGTTTGTGATGATAGGTTTCCTTTCTAACGCAAATCTTGGTCGAGTGTTTATAACTATGCAAAGGAGGACATGAAGAGGGGCTTAATACTTTTTCATTAGGAAGGATTCTTTTCATGTTTGAGGGAAGGGATTGCACGTACTCGCGAATGGACTTAATGGTGATTTTGTCTGACCGTTCCACTCATTTGTAGGGGTCCAATCCTTGGATTTAAATTGACATTGAAAAGTATTTCTCACATAATTACTTTCTTACTCTGATTTAGAAATAAAATTAGTTCTTGTTTCAGTTGAAATATTATTCAAGATATATAGGAAAGGAGGAATTGCATAGAAATGTACGCACCATCAAACACAAAACTTATTTATCTTTTGCGGACGACTTTGCCACCCCTACAGAATATTATCGACTAGTCTATTGAGATAATTGTTGCAAAGAAAGAATTGGCGGCCGTACAAAAAGGTCCCTATATAAACTACCGCGGGCGTCGAGTAGTTGAGTGGGATAATGCGCTATTGTATATCTCCTGTATCTAAGGACATGCCAAACATAAAAGTATAATAGTTGGACGAAGACAAGAATGGCCATTCCCAGACAGCCGAGGGCGGTATCACCGTCTAGAGGAATTACTCTCGTCCTCAGGTACTTTGAGGATCACTCGATAGTTCTCATTGTAATCATCCAGTGTACTCTTTTGATTAACTGCGCAAAGTAGCTAAAGTGGTGTCGATTGCTTGGCAAATAAAATTGACGAAGTATAGGTGTTTTTTTCCAGCTTCCCATGTGTGTTATAGTACACATAGAAGCTTTATTGGAGTACATTAATGTATGCATGTATATTTTTATATCATTTCTATTAAGTCAGACTCTGCTAAATGCAATATAAGGGCAGAAATGAAACGGGAGCAATATCATCATTTCAAATTATTAAAATACTAGAAACAAGCTGCCTGAATAAGAGATGGTGAATGCCCAAATAGTGGTTGTTTTCAAACTTAATGAGAGACGGCCTACACCTATTTCATCACCTCGTACGACTATGAATATGAGCATACACAGAGTGTACATATATGAATGTGATGATATTGTGCCATAAAACAACAACAACAACAAGAGCAGTAGCATAATAGCTTCATGCGAAAGACTCCCCTTTAATTTACCCACTGTGTTACCATGACAACACAGTCACCATCTTCTTGATATGACCCACTCACAACATTTTAGGGAGCACGAGCATTTCACTCACAAGGAATTCTCGCTTATACCCTCCCCATCCCACACTCATGCTGTTGTGTACTTCTCTCATTTAGGCCCCGCTGTGCCCCACTCCTGCCCCTTCCCCCTCTTAGACCCCGCTGTACCCCACTGCTGCCCTCCCCCTCCCCACTCTTTATGTTGTTGTGTACTTCTCTCGTTTAGGCTCCACTGTACCCCACCCCTGCTCCTTCCCCCTCCACCCTTCATGGTGTTGTTTGCGTCTTTAATTCAAGCCCCGATGTACCCCACTCCTGACCCTCCCCCCTCTTAGACCCCGCTGTGCCCCACTGCTGCCCCTGCAACTCCTAACATCATTCAATAGTGCCAGCAGGATTGTCTTGATTAGACTATTGTACATCAACTCCGAGGGCACCATAAGAACATGAGCAAATACAGTTTACATCAGGAAGATTGGAGCTAAAGTGCTAATGGATATCCGACTATTGTTGTTTGACGAAGAAGTATCGGAATTGAATGAAGCCCACTTTAGATATAATTGCGCCATTATCAAGCTATACATGTCAGTTGCATGTATTGCGGGCTCTTTTATTCAGAAACACGAACAGAATAAAGGGTGCTACATACAAATATCAAGAAGAAATTCCACCCGATGACAATTGAGTTTCAAAAAAAGAAAATGTGAACTCAGTATACATTATTTGTCTGAAATACATCTCATTCTTTTAGTTTGTCTAAAAATTGTAATCAATGGGTGGTATTCCGGTAGCGCGTACTAAGTTAGCGCGAACTTAGTTAGTTCACACTTTTATGGAGTGCCTGTTGCAAACTAATTTACCCTTTACAGATTATTTTAATCCTTCAATGAAGAGTGTCAATGAAAAGGGAAGAAAAAGATAATATGAGTATGAACTGAATTTCAACAAAGTCTTTGGTAGATTATCTTTGTCATGTATATTGAAGGAGGAAGATGAAACCTAGCATTCCATAGAAGTGTGAACTAAAATTCCTGCTTAGTCTGGACTTAGTCCCGGCTTTACTTATGAGAATACCACCCATTGAAATTATACTCTTTTCTTTCCTAACATGATTTTACTTATTGCCACAATTGTTTACGGTTTGGTGTTTTATGAAAAGGCGCTCTAAAATTGAAATATATTATCATTATCATTAATAATACTAATGATAATGATCATACTCAGTTATTATATAGCGATTATTACAATTATTACAATCATCAAGCGCTTCCAAACTTGGAGATTATTACCCCGGTTTTAGCTTTGCTGCCATTACTGCGCTCTAGCATTTCAAAGAACTAATTTTACCAGGTACCCATTTACATCCCCTGGGATGAGTGTCACAAATGTAGATCCATATCTTGCCAAAGGATATTAGTGCCGCCGCGGGTCTAAAACCGCGGGCCTCGCGATCGACATTATTGAAATAGAAGTGAGATAAACGTGGTAATAAATGTGTTTAAGTTGAAGCCCGACGAAGAATTCGAAAGTTATGAATGGTTTTAAGTTTTAAATATAAAAACACAAATGTGCAACCTAAATACTGAAATTGACTGGCCAACGAATGTCATTCTTTATCAATAATCATCGTATTATATTAAATCAGCAGATTTATGTAATTTCCTATAAACGAATCGACATGGTTGTAAAAGTAATTGGTTGTTAATCAAGTTTGGTTTAGATCGTTTAAAAAAAGTTAAATAATCAATATTCATTACGGGTTTTGTTATATATTTTTGTTCTTCAAGAAGAGTCATTATATGATATTTGTATGTGAACCGTGTTTTGAAATAGCAATGAACTCATTATCCATCTCAAGTAAACTAGAGAATTTTGAATATATTCCGTACATTCTCGCCATTTGTATGAACTCAGAATGTATTTGTTATGACCAGTTGGGCCGATTTTCAACATTTATTTACATAAGTTGAAAATGAGGTCTACCTTTAAAAGCTTTCACCCCGGACACAGCGGTAGGAAAATCAACATTTGATCACATCCATCTATCACTTACCAATCCGTCATACGATACGAGCCAGAGCAAATAAATTGTCATCATTATGTCTATGCAAATACACGATCGGAGTGTCATTATGGAGTGTGAATGCAAATAGAAGGTCTTGAGTGAGAACGCACGTGCGTAATGATTGATCAACACATTTCAGTTCAGTTTATTAGTACAATCATTTAGGTAAATCTAGATTTTTGCCTAAATCTGGTCTTTCACATGAAAACTACTTAGTCTTTTAGACCCTTCGTCAATTTGTTTGGGAAAAGGCGACCACATGGCACTTTAAACAAAAAGTAGGGGGTTGGAAATACTTAAACTCTGTATTGACACGATCACAAAGATTGATTTTGTGAAAAATCAACACAGTCCAGGATTACATGATGAAATGTATGAACATTACGGTGAATTGTTACGTAGTTCAAAAATAGCTTAGTGAGATAAGCGATAGGGAATTGGAATTACCCTCGAGTTGAGTTGATTTCTTGATAGCCTTTGCAATCGTGCATATTGTACCGGAANATGCTCAAAACCCCAAAACAGTTGTACATTTTCCCATCGATCATTAATTGCGTTAATGCGAACACTATCGACATAGTTCCACCGCCTCCATTTGGGCGCTAATTCCGGTCACCTATTCATTCGGTCACGTACTTCTAATCTTCAGACATCCAATTTAATGGAGGTACGCAAATTCGTAAGGGTTATTCATGGTAACCCCCTAGCAACGGACAACAGATTAAACATGTAAAGGGGGTGGCCATGTTTTACAGTTTGGTCGCCATTAATATGCCATGTCAATGTTTGCATTACGTTTTTTTTTTAATATTTAGTTTACCGTCGGAAGTATGCCCCCCCCCCCCTCCTCCAGCGCCGCGTGGCCCGAGGGTGGGGGTCGCATCGACTCTGGTATATGTCACCCGTCCTCCCTCTTTTGTTCTCAATCTCCCTCACTTCTCTTTCAACCCTTGTCATCTCAGCCCCCTCTCCTTATTTATATATGATTATCTATTTCTCTCTCCCTATCTCTCTCTACCCCCTCTTTCCCCCCTCTCTCTCTCTTCCATCTCTCTCTCTCTCTCTTTCGTTGCCTCTCACTTCCCTCTCTTTTGCTTTCTCTCTCCCGATACCCCCTCCCTTCCCCCTCTCCCCTTTCTCTCTACCTCTCCCTCCTCTCTCTCTTCCTATCTCTCTGTTTCTCTCTCTTTTCCATGCACTTACACTTACACAAAATACATTCGTTTCCCTCTATCTCTCTTTAAACAAATCTTTCTCTTTCTCTCCCAGATACTGTTACGTTTGAACGTGTTTGCTAGTTTCCGCTTCCTCCCTACTTTCTGCATATTGTCTTTGAATTGCCTTCAAAACATCTTTGGATATCGTTACTAAATATATGCGATATGTCTCGCTCAAGAATCAAGTTCTGATACTCTTTAGCTGTTTTTATCGGTGGGTATCAGAATAAATATATATCGCTCAATAATCTTTACAAGAAGGATCTACAACAGTATTTCAGCTTGTTATTACAAATGTTTTGCCTTTTATTAAATTTGTTCACATGCAATAATAACTTTGATCATGTTATGATTATATAAATAAGTCACTTTCTGTACAAATTTCAATCGTAATTAGATTCGTAATCAATGACGTAACAATGGAGCAACAACATGGTATTACCATTCACATTCGTACATACATCGTATAAATCGAAATAAACCCAATGATTCAATAATCTTATTCATCACTAGGTATTTATCATGTATTATTTGTTTGTGAATCACATTTCATTCAATTACAACAACAAATTTGCGTACTATAAAAATAAAATAAGATATTTGTATTAACCTTTCACTCAAAACCACTTTTCTCTCCTTAACATGGCCTTAGAAAAAGACCACACTTCGAGCCCTCTTCAAACGTACAGCTTTATCTGGTTTCCCGCTTTCATTTAAATCAAACTTTTATCGAGCATTCATTTCTTATGTATAACGTCCTATATTCTCATATTTTACAGACAAATGCATCTTAATAAAGAATTGTCGCTCTCCTGCTTCTCTTCGTCTCGATTTGCCAACACGTTAATATTCACTAACTACTCATGGAATGAATTATGAACGTTCAAATAATGAACACCATAGCTAAAATACATAACGCTTGTTAACGTAATGCAATCATTTGATTTTTACTTTTTTATTCCAACACAACAGACGAAGGTATTCATTTTAAAACAATGTTACTGTAAATGGGCCAGCCTGCCAATTGTTATCAACTGAATAATTAGGAACGATAAGAAAAATGTTTCTAAAGCATCATACTTCATTATCAGTCAGACACAACTTACAATGTAGGAAAACCAAAAACAGGCAAATACTCTGAAAACAATGGATAATGAACAGTGAATACAAAGCCCTCATCGTTCAGTACAAGGCAGTATGTACACAAGGAATAGGGGAAAATTCAACCTGCTGTTGATGAATATTTTTGGAAAATTAATATCGGGGCTCATTTATCTTTAAAATACATTAAAGGTTAGTCTTATAAAGTATCTTTCGAAAGGTAAACATTTATTAGCAGCAATAGTTTTCTAGAAATATATACCAACATGAGATTGCCTTTTCTCATACCTTCAGCACACACTGCTCTGTATTTATTGCGTCATTCTCGGTTTTCCAAATTCGTTTCTGACTGATTAGCCATTACAAAAAAAGTTTTTGTACTGCCCTTTAGGTGCCAAAACATGGGTCGGTCGGTCGGTCGGAAATGTGTGTTTTTTTTTATTATTATCTTTTAAAAAAACTTTTCAAACTTTTTTTTTTTTTTAATCCCTCTTTGGGCTGATATTTCTCAGTTTTGAATATCTTTTTTTTTAAACGGTAGAAAAAAAAACAATAAAAAAGCCGACGGTTGATTTCAAAATTGTTGGATCGGTCGCAAAGGGAAATACAACATCTTTTTCTATTGTTAGGCCTCATGAAGTTACACGTTTATGGAATGAAAGAAAAATAACTTTAAGGGGCGACATAAGACATGTACAAGGCATTAACGAGATTGTGTCCCGCCCACAGGTGACCTGGGGCCCGTTTCACAAAGCCTTTTTATAATGACAAATGACAAAAATCAGTGACAAATCTGCTGATAACCAATCAGAAACAAGGATTTCAGTAGCTTATAACAGAAACTGTTGTTTATCACTGATGACAAGTTTTGTGAAATGCCCTCCAGATTGCCTGAATGTCGCCAAAAAGCACCCTGATCCCAGATGGAATTCGATTGGGACAATGGATTCTGCAAAGTTAACGACAATAAACAGAGTCTTGTGGGTAAAAACTTACATTTAACTCAAAATCTTACCCAAGCTTAGCCATAATAGGATTAATCGTTTCCGAGTTAATTTTTGTAAGGGAATCTTGCATACAAGTAAACTCTTTTAAACCTTTTATGGGCCAGACAAAAAATAGTTTAGGTAAGCTTTAGATGATGAATCCATGCGAAATATTTATCGTCATGTTATTATCTTGTTTACCTTAATGAGAACAGATGACACAATATTCTTATTTCTGCAATTGTTTCTGTACTCATTTCAAACGTTCTAAAACAAATATACGATTGAAGTTCATTGATTTATGTCGAGTGATTTGGCTCTGAGAATTTTACACGTATTAGTTCGTTTCAATTTGAATGATATATTTTTTCATAGAAAAAGAATTGAATGGATAAATCAAACGATTATGAAAGCATTTCAATTATACTTTTTTTTCACATCGTTTGACATTATAATCTTTCTGGCAGGGTATTCTCAATTTCGACATATAATAATTGATATTAGAGTAAAAACATGAAAATGTTGTTCATATCCCATAGTTGAAATCGCGTATACAATGGTGAATAAATATAAAATTATTTTCAATGAAAATTATTGCATATAAGAGGTTTGGTTTGCCTTTTAATTTTTTTTTGTTCGATTACAATTACCCACATCATGTTTTGTTTTTGGTTCTTCCATTGAGGCAATGCAAATGCCGAAAAAGCAGTAATTTGATCTTGGACACTGCAGCATACTTATACGGACATAGGGGAGAGAGAGAAAGAGGGAGAGTGCATGTCACTGTAAAAGTACGAGGTGATTTTGACGGATTGGGACAGAAATTTCACACAACTTGAACGACATGGCAACGAAAATGGAAGAATACCGCCCTCATGCAGGCGGTCTGAGAAAGAAAGACTTGCGTGTCATCACTAAACCTTGATTAAAGTATACACTAATAAGTTCCATTATACCAAACAAGGACTCCGTGTAAATTTTAACTCTAGCCAAATCTTGTTAACCCGTTGACTTCTGAATTCATTTATCCCCAAAGGCTTAATAATACATGGGCCTCATTCCGCAAACCAGGGGTATGTTTCACAAAGACTAAGATCGACTTTAAGTTGGACTTGACTATGGCAGATTGTTCATGCCACTGTTTGCTGTCGCTATTTTGATCTTTAGATACTATTTTTTTTTTTCATTCAGTGATAAATTTTCAACAAATATAAATTCTGTAGATTTGTGACCATGATTTGTCATTCGTTGACAGACCAATACCAGTAAATGGTGAGAGAAAACAGTGGCGTGAAGGGCCTGCCATATTCAAGTCCATCTTAAAGTCGATCTTAGTCTCTGTGAAACAGCCCCTAGACAATAAACCTAGATGTAAAATAAGTTCAATCGCACCCCTTAACCCCAATCCTATTTCATTGACAAAATAAATCGGATATCGTCGAGGCATAAAGAGGATCAATAGTTTGGGTTGTCTAAGGGTTCCCAATGTTTTGTATTCCCTTCTTTCAGGAAATTCTTTGGCTCGGCGAAAAACTTGACTGTTTAGCCTTCTGTTACTTTAGATGTATTCCGTTTCTTAAAGTACTGGTGTCCTGCAGTTGCGTGTTCGGATTCCATGAATGCTTTGACGGAAACGGCGCTTAAGATGATTTCGTTCTGCAAATAATTATGCTCATCCACTTTGATGCCCCTTTGTAGTCTGATTGTAGATGATGCAAAAGATACTTGTCATCTTTAAATATGAATCACACTCGACTGGCAGTACACGAACATGACGATAACCATCCAGTAAGATGCGGAGCGCATTTAATACATCGAGTCATCATTTCTTAACAATGCTTACGTCGTAACGTCTATTATAGAATAATAGGTTATAGTTAATAAACATGTCATGTCAGCTCTCAGCTGACACTTTGCGTAATAAGTAAATCAACAAATTTGTTTATTGGAAAACTTCTTGCAAAAAGTTGCAATAATATGACAACGGTCCCAATGACTTATCTGAAGCTACAGAGCTACCCAATGGAACACGCGGGGCTCTGTAGTTCACATGTTTCCGTTCACACCTTGTTTGTTCGTCGCTACAATAATTGTTCGTTTCAAAATATATAAAAAAAGTTGCTGGTATGAACGTGGTCATGACCGGTTGCGTCAGAATTAGTTGCTAAGGCCATGTTAAAAAGTGGTTCTTCTTGCATCTCGTTTTCTAAAATTGACATGTTATAGTGCCCTAATTTTGGCGATAGATGATTGTGTTCGCAGCAGTGTATTAGTCGATACCTTAGCTGGGAGCCAGAAGGAAAACACGAGGAAAATTTCGTTCTGTTTATATAACATTACGTCTCTGGTTGCAACCGACATAAAGGGAAAAAGAACAGTCTTGAGACTGAGAGATCGGAAAATGCTGCTTTGAGACCGATACATCGAAGAAAAACACGACAAGAGACCGGTCCCGCTACATTTACCGGGTCGAACCGGTGTACGTATAAAGGGCTTTGAAAGACACATCCGCGGTTATGACAAATAAGCGTTCTTGTTATCAACTTGTCATGTCTTTATCACGTCTTGCCCATTATCTTTCCCCAGCCGACTCTCTTCTTAGTTGCTGGTACAGGACTCGTCTCCCGGCTGTCATCGGGGGAGTCTGACTGGTCGGTGTTGGTCATCTTCACGTGCTCTGTCTGATCTGTCAGCTTACGCACTGGAAACACTTTTAGTTTTGCCTGGAGTTGGGTAAATGTAAAGTAATAGCAAAGCATATGAATACACAATAATAAGTCCATTGTTTCTATACTTCTGATAACAAAAAAAATAATTGTGTTGATAATGATAATAATAATAATTATTATTATTGATAACAATAATGATAATAATAATAAAACCTTTTTGTTTGCTAACAAGGCATAACACATAGGCATACTTACATGTCTCTTTGCACTTACAGAATAAAATTAGATATTTAGAACTCACAAAATGATCAATAGGAATGTTTTCAATTGACTTTTGAACTGTTCATGTGTTTCTATATTTCTAAGATATTCCGGAACGCTACTTACAGTTGAAAGTTTATTGATTGGGGAGGCGTATACAAACTAAACATTTAGCTGCAGCTGCTAGAACGAACATCTAGGTTAGATGTGGACATACTTAATAGATAACAAAATCTTATCTCTGCTTCGTAAGTTCTAAACGTACACATTTGACATCCCGTTTTTCCCTCTTAATAAGCCACTTTCGTAATGTAACCAAATTCATATTAGTGACTCCATACGAGTTATTTCTTTCACATGATACGAACTATTGTATTCCAAAGTCAGAATGCAAATTTGCATACTTGTACGTATTGTTGGGTAGGGCAAGCTGTACTGATTGTCCTACCTAAGAACAACTAATCTATGTAATATGAATTATGAAAATCGAGATACAATTGTTTGTAACAGGTAAATGAAGTAGTTCATATTGAGGAGCTTCAGCCTTCACAGAGGCATATGTATAAATCTGGTAACATGACGAAAGTGGCCTATTGGAGATCTGCGAACATGGAGTGTAGATGTGGATAAAAGATTGGTAGTTGTACATGTATACAAATAATCAGTCAAAGCATATTTACTTATAGCAACTATGAAGGCAATTTAAAAATCCTATACTAATCTGTGATCTTACTTTAAGATTCAACGTTGACGCAACAGTGGAAGCAATGGATGAAGTAGAATCGTTGAGAGCGTCCCTCGCCTTCTTATGATCGATCAGAACCCTTTTTGATCCGTTTCGACCGTTCTGTTTGCTGGTTCCCTCTGAGCTATGGGCTTCCCCATTACCATTGCTCATCAGCGAACCCGATATCGTGTTCGCCCTCCCGCTCGAGTTCAAACTTGAATTCAGGATTGCGTTGAAACGCGACGTCGCTGTTCCCGTTGCAAGATTCGAAGACGATGACGCGACGCTGCTGGGGTTGTTGAGCCCGGCGTAAACGACGGAACTTTCATTGTCCATGATGATACTGTTCTCGCCCATGTTACTGATTTGAGAGATCTCATCCCGCCAGCCCGGACGCGGAGACGGTGAGTCCATTACCGCTCGAGAACTCTTACGAAACCACGGGCAGCATGGCCCAACTCGTCTCTCATATTCTGACTGTACCTGTAGAGGTTATTTTAAAGCGGGGNGTGTGGAGAGAAACAAAGAGATAAAATATTATGAGAGCGGACAATTGTAGAGAGAAAGAAGATTGTGTTTTTGTATTATTGCTTTTAGCCAAACGTAGATTTTGTTTAGGTCTACCTCATCTAAATATTAGAGAGTTAGCAATGTTCTGCTAAAAATAATTATTCGTCATTCTTACCTCTGTACTGAAGACTCCGAACAGAAGAAACACGCAAATACTCTGTCGAAGGTAAAAAATGAAGAATAGACAAAATTCATTTATAAGAAAAACAAGAGCCAGTACGATACAAAGAAAGAATAAGAAAAAAAAAAAAGGTTGCCCAAAATCCATAACAAGCTCAAGCAATCAAGAAGAAGGGTGTTGATATTTAACAACAGGAGTAAAGAAAAGGACCTCAAGATTTCAAATCTGTTAGCAAAAGAAAAAAAAAACAGCAGTATAGGCCTAAGTTTAATCGACCCACTGACATTGTTTCCCCTCAACAATATTCTTGAATGAAGAATGTGGAGGGCGTCACATCGCGAGTCAAACCATTTGCATAATTAACAACGCCACTGTGAAAATGTCCTAGAGCAGGTAAATTTGTTTAAGGAACGGTGTTTCGTCTTGCAAATTTTTAGAACAAAGGACATTTTCTACGTTTGTCAATTGCCACACCTTGAACCTTTTACTTGTCTCTATTAGATTGTTAAAACAAACCACAGGGACGTGCCATTATGACGTCAGCTTTTCAAAATTCTACCCCCTGATTGATTGCGGCGAGGGGTTTCTCTAATTGGTCAATGCAATTTGACGTCATCTCGCGGTGACTTTTCCTCGGGTTTAATCGAAATGTTAAACACGATTGCTAAATACAAAATGTGCACTTTGTATGTGCAGCACGTTCTCAGATTTTCCTCCTCGTTCTCGAAATGCATTTTGTCAATATATTGAACGAGCAACACACTTCCGTTGCGTTTCAATGAATACTTTAAGAAAGAATTTGAACATGGGTCATGCGGATAGGGAAAAAAAATGCAATTTAGAAAAAAAAAAACTTTTAATTAATAACAATAATAATCTGGATTTATATGACGCTTAATACAAAACACAGTCTCTAAGCGCTTTACATATATCATTACCCCGGTCGGATTCATTTACGGACAATGTGCACCATCTCCTCTCCCTGGGAAGCATTCCTACCCTATGGTCACAGTGAGGGCATAAGCAATTACTGGCGCAAATGCTTTCGTCATCCTCCCGGATCCCCATTCCTCTCTGGGTATTGAATGGCAAATGTAGATTAATGCATTGCGCCAAAGGACATTAATGAAGTGTC
>BEXV01001684.1:59337-71331 GCA_003118195.1 Hemicentrotus pulcherrimus
CCCCCCCCCCCCCCCAGAAAAATCGAGAATAAAGTATGATTGACATAATAATTAGTTCAATAATTTCAGGCTTGCAAATATTTCTGTCTCTTGGATTGCATTCACATATATCAATAGCAACCTCATGCGTATAATAAACCCATTTTTAGGCAACTACTACTACCTATTTGCCTATTTGCAAAATACTAGCTTTAAGTACCACATATTGCATATATTTGCGAAATGCCTAACCTATTTGAATAATATTCTCATAACACCTCACACGTTTGCATATATTAACACAAGGAGTGCTGAGAAGATGAAAATGAAATGTCAACGTTTTATTATCCCAACGTTCAAATACACTAATATAACCACAATAAATGTATTTTTAACAGATATCCCGAATTAATAATAAGGATATCAGAATAATGTCTCGCCTATTGCCTATTTGGATAATAATAGCATAAAGTACTGCCATTTGCATATATTAGCATAAAGCCTCACCTATTTGCATATATTAACATAATGAGTGTTGAGAAGATGAGGATGATGGAGATGATAAGAGCTGCCGTTACTTCAGGTGGAAGCGAATCAGTTGTTGTCGGAGTAGCCGTCTGTAAAAACAAATCAACAAATAAATAAAGTGATCTTTAATTAACCGGTTTACTAACAAATCCAAATTCGTGGATAATTCTTTTCTGGAGACCTAGAGACGAGATGTTATTCCATTAAACTAAATGAAATACAAGTATTGGAATCCAGTCTACATACATTATTTGTTGCTATGTCGAGCAACCTTTTAGTCTTAAAATCACACAATTTGAATGTGTGAGTAAACCGGTTTATTGTTTTGGGACATTTTATTTTTCCTCGTCACCGCTCCGACTACGACAATCGGTCAACATCGATCGTAAACGTGTTATTACGGCGACACTCCCCCTATGGTTACCACCTCCACCCCCTACCCGCCTCCTTAAATAATTATTCCTGCATGAATATTTCCTTGGTTACAGTAAAGTTATTACTCTTATTGTTATAACTAATATTATTACCTCATCACCATCATCATCATCATCATCATCATTATGATCAATATCATCATCATCATCATCATCATCATCATCATTATCATCAATATCATCATCATCATTATCATCATCATCATTATCATCAATATCATCATCATCATTATCATCATCATCATTATCATCAATATCATCATCATCATTATCATCAATATCATCATCATCATTATCATCATCATCATTATCATCAATATCATCATCATCATTATCATCATCATCATTATCATCAATATCATCATCATCATTATCATCATCATCATTATCATCAATATCATCATCATCATTATCATCATCATCATTATCATCAATATCATCATCATCATTATCATCATCATCATTATCATCAATATCATCATCATCATTATCATCAATATCATCATCATCAATTTCATAGACCATCAATCCAATGTATCACCTAAAAGCCTCGGTGGAATACTTTAAAATGAGGAGATGGTAGTCTTCTGTTAACAGAACATCAGATAATTAATTAAAACATATGACATTTACTAAATGTGTCAAAACATAAACTCTCATCACTCTAGTAGAATTCTCTTACGAATCGTTAAGACCATTTCCCCATGAAATATCAAAATATTGTACATTGCCCTCCAAATAAAAAATTGAAAGTGCATAAAACAAAGATATATCACACTCGAAAAATTCAATACACTTTGAAATAATTGCTTCAATCTGAAATTGCTATTAATCGGAGTTTATTGTCTTTTTATGTAACGCCAATACGACAAATGGCCTGCTCGTTAGAATGACATTTTATCTCTAACCACTCCGCCCACTACCCAATCGGTCTGTTATCATTTCGCCTACTCTCGGTTTGTCTACATTATCATGTGATTCAGTTTGGCCGCTTTCCATATTTATATTTTTGATTTAATAATGATGATAATAAAACGGTGCTTATAAAGCGCTTTCCAGCGAAACATCTTTACAAACCAATCGGGTGCAATAAAATATTGAATAATTTGAGATTGGTCGGTATATCATTTGCTTTAGTGGCCTATTTGTATCAAGTGATAAAACATGTAATTGCAATTTGCACTGGATAAAAAGCGCGTTGAGATGTCAGCCCTGGTCAACGTTCGCATTAAAAGTTTTTTTTTTTTTAAAGTCACCAGGCAGTGGGGGTGTGAGCTCGATGAAAACTTATGGTGAAAGAATAAATAAGTCATCAAGCTTTGCTTCTGGAATAAAATAGCGTTCATGACTCCAAAAATGAAATAGAACCCCATTTTATTTTCGAAACGTCAAACCTTCGGAATATCGAAACAAGATTCATTTTCCCAATTACAAACGTTTGCTGAATAATGGACCCCTTATCGTTTTGTTTTTTTTTTCTTTATTGATGAGCCATTCAAAAATTTGATCATCGAGAAGAAGAAAAAAGAACCCTCGAAAATATGACCGTCCACCGTAACTCTTCTCGTCGAAGACAAAAATAAAGTTAAACCTGCTTTAGTGACCACCTGTCTACAAAGACAACTTGTCGTGTTCCCCTTGGGCGGTTTCTATAAGACAGGTTAGCTGAAGTATCTCATCATTTTAGGGTTGTGAACTTACCATTGGTGTTGTAACAGTTGACATATTTGCAACCGTGGGTATGATCATATCCGAAGTGATGTTTGTTGCTGCCTGTACATAGGCCGCAAAATAACTACCTCATCCCATAGACCTGGAAGATACGAAAATGAGAAAAAGAATAACAAGTTTAATGATAAAGTTGAGTTCTGTTTATGCGATTGGCTTGTGAAAGAAACGTGGAATCGCCTAGCGTTTTATCATCTAGCATATAAGTAGTGGTGTGTACTGCAAGGTTCTCGAATCATCAAAATTATAAGAAATTTTGCCCAGTCTTGGTCAAATTACAAGCACTGTACACAAAAAAGATATATATGGGACTAAACAAACATGTGGCATAAAAAAAAAAAAACCGTCCCGATTTTTATCTTTATGATTTTACATGCCACATTTAGAATATCAAGGCATTTGAAGAGCCATGCTTTTCAGGGAAAATTTTATTTAATCTGATGTTCTTCCACACTTGCATAGCACAATGATAACGCTCACAAATTATTGTTCACCTCTTCCTATTATACAACCTTCTCTCTAATAACATATTAAACCCCATTGATACTCGAAACACATGTAGTGTATTCCTCTGAGAAGGCAAGATGGCTTGAGGGTAGAGCAGTGACATGTCTCGTAGATGGGAGGACATGAATTTGAAACGATGTGGATTCACTGGCGCCATTTAGTGAAGCATTAATCCTCATTACCAAGTCACTCTGAGAGGACGTAAAACTATCGGTCTCCTGGTTGCATACTTAAAAGTCATACAAAAAACCACGAAACAATCAAACAATAAAATATGGTAGTACTTGATAGTATCAAACTTTGGCAATTTTAAGATAAACTGTTTGAAAGTAATTGTTTGTTTCTTTATGTATGTACATTAATTCATTAATACTTTAGTATATCGATAACAGAAAAATAATCTTGTTAATTTGAACGGAAATGAATTGAACATTATTTGCTTGATAAAAGAAGCTGTCATGCTATAACCATTTTTAACGTCGTTAATATTCTTTCACGTAGCCCTATGGCCATTATTACTCTTTTGCTGTAACCGCCTGGCCTCGAATATTATCCAATTGTTAATTTGTATACAGTTCAATCCCATTCCATCCATGTAGAGCGCCAATAAGGGCGTTCACACCTACAGAAAAAAGTGAGATTTTGAAGAAAAAAAAATTTGCATCACAATCCAATTTTTTTTTTCTTCTTTTTGCGTGTGTGGACAGAATAATTGCACTTATCTTCGCGATTCGCATCGCGATCCAATACGTACAAAGTAGTGCGATTTTTTAAAAGAATAATCGAGATAGTTTGCCGGGCTCTGTGTGTTTGAATGGTATTAAGAATCCAAAATCGATTTATATAATCCCAGGATTCCAAGCACGCATACATCGTCGAGATTTATGCATGCACACAGTTCGACGTTCTTGCAGTCTAGCGAGAATTTTCCAAGGCCTACATGTGAGAATCATCAAAAAATCATTCTTTGCATCGCGATCCAATTCGCACTAAACTGGCATGTGTGAAAGGTCGCAAAATAAAAATTCGATCTTTGCATCGCGATCCAAATCGCTCTAATTGTTATTTGTGAACGTGCCTATAATGTAGTTGCCAGATCAAAGGCGCCATTCATCCGATTGACATTATTAAGCTCCAATGATAGTGAGGAAAGAGCAGGCATGATCAAGCAAACAGATCATGCGAAACATTGCTAACCATGTTCGCGGATCAATATATATCATATCAGATAATGACCTGGAAATGAGGTGGATAAAACAAACCGATAGCTGTTATTAACGGAACGAAGCACCAGGCAATAACGAGACGCGCGACTTTATCTTTGATGAAACAGTGTTATCACATAATCATTGCTGTTCAAAGAATTATCGTGTCTGACTGTTTTGATATTTGTCTTTAATATACCTTGGAATGCTTCATCAGTTTACTTATTATTGCAATTATGCAATTATTATTACCCCATCAATTGCCAGGAACCCAATTATACTAGGTCGGAGACTGGCAAATGGAGATTAATTATCTTTCCAAAAGACTTTTGTGCCGGGGTGGGATTCGATCCCTAAACCCTTTGATGAAGACTCAACAGAATGATCCACTATACCATTTACTTCCACGCTGATTCTTATTACCTTGGTCTAGTGGATAAATTACCAGACCGTTGATCAAATGGTACGTGGTTCGAAACCCCGTCACGGCGCTATCGTTCCTTTTTACGACATGAATCTACAGTACAATCACCGGTGTTGATCTAGGTGAAGTGAACGGGTACCCGGTAGCAAGAAACGTATGGCCTGACTGAGCTCCATTACATGGTAGCTGGGGTAAAGCCGGAGTTTATTATACGCGATAGAATATATTTGTTATATAGCTTTGTCTTGTTAAAATAGTTTAATTCATATCACTTTATTTTGATGATTTCACGGAATGAAAAGAAAAAAATGATAGAGTTGAATAATGGACAGATTTTCTTTTTTTAGAAATTTATTTTGTATTTATTTATTAATTCATTGATAATACTGTAATACCAGGGTAGCTAGCCCATTCAACAAAAGTTGGTTTTGGGTTTTTGTAGGTGGACAGAACAGAATGTAATAACAGCTTCCAATCATACCTTTTTAGCCTCATGTTGAATGGTATAAAATTTAAATTAAATTTTAAGAATTTTAAATTGAGTTTTCTTGTCCTGAGCGTAATAATGCCGGAATTGTTCGACAACAGTTTATTTTACATTAGCGCTCCCTGTTCATGCATTTGAAAAGGGTTGTTTATTGGAAAGTGAATAATTTATGCATTAAGTGCTACTTGGCAATATAATGATTTTATCCTTGAGTTAATAATAGAATATGAGCTCTCATCAATTCCATGATTTGCTAGGCACCGGGATACAGAACAAAACAGCCCCATAACCTTGCCTTCCATCGTGATTAAATTCTTCTATCAGAATAATAGAAATGGGTGTGCATGCTATCTAATCAGGTAAGATGAACATAATGTAGAGCTTGGTGCTTAGAGCTGTATCCTAAATTTTAAATATTTGAGGCAAAAATAGGTTTTAAATGTCTTCATGAATTTTCTTTGTACTGGAAAACAGTATTGCATGTGTGCTTTTCGAAGAAATAGGTTCCGAGTATCCTGTCCAAATTTCATCCTCGTATTTTCCATTCAGGAAAATATCTGTAAACTTTGGAAATATTGCTTGCTTATCACAGGCAATTTTTTCTTAGATATAAATGTATAGTCAAACCTGCTTTAGTGACCACCTGTCTACAAGGACCACATATTTTGTTTCCCTTGAAAATGGTTTCTCATTGAAACATGTACTAAAGGAACCTGTCTACAAAGACCACATTTTTTGTTTCCCTTGAAAATGGTTTCTCATTGAAACATGTACTAAAGGAACCTGTCTACAAAGACCACTTTGTTGTGTTTTCCTTGGGTGGTCGCTGTAGACAAATTTGACTGTATATATATATATATATATAATTCTAGGAGATCTTTATTTAGTGTGTAATCCAAAGTGCCAAATTTTAACTACTCTATTACCTAACCTACTTATATGGAACAAGGGGAGGGCACTTTATTCAAAACCTTACTCTTCAGTAGTCTTTAGCCATCTAGAATTCGGTAGACTATTTGACCCCTTATCAGGGGGATTGAGTGTCTAAACGAACTCTTACCTAATCTGCATCCATGGAACATGGGCGAGGTACATTAACACATCATTAATTCTTAAGTTGTCCAAAATGCAAATGGTTTACATATTTTCCCGCTTTTAAAAACACCGTTTTCTCGTTCCAAATATAGCTAATTGTTTATCCCGCGGTTGCTATGATACAAGTTCGAGAATAGGGCTAGTCATTTGTACATGATGACAAAGGCCTTAGCTTTACCACGTCATTTATAACCATCAACTACATTTGGTAGCACAACGTGAAGAAGTATGTTGATTGATTTTCTGGCAAGTGGCGCCAATTGCCAGTTTTGACGTTGTATATGTGTAAGATCATGTTGTTTTTTATTTCTTCGTTTTCGCTGTGTTCTGAGACTTTTACCTATTCAACTAATGTCAAGCTTAGCAATAAACACATTATATACCTCACTTAAGAAATCCAGCCATCTGGTTGGTCGAAATTGCAGTCGTGAATTTAACCATTCCCGTAAATAAACGAATATTGCCAAACCTATGTAATAGTTCTAGAGTAAATCTGTAAAATCCCGGCAAAATTTCAGTTACCGGAAAAATAGTTCAATCTTGCTGAAATACCCATTGATTTACGTGTTAAAATCTTGTTTGAGTGAGCACGGATGCCATACATTGTGTGTTTGCGAATTGGTCGCTTAATATTTAGATTTTTAATTGAGACCGGTGATGTCGATCGTACAACTAAATCTGGGCTAGATTCTACTTATAGTTTCCAAAGAAGGCAGAACTGGCTGAAGAAACTCTTCCTAGATATCAAATTCTTAATGGTGATCAATTGCAAGACTTGATTAATTCTGCTGACAGCAAGAACAGCAAAAGGGTACGTGAAATTCTCCACAAAAATATTCGAAGATTATTTAGGTCTAGATCTAGGCTACCTGCAAGTTATCAACACAGACCTCGATAGCGTAGACTCTTAACAAACTTCCAAATTCGGAGCTGGACAACGTAGATCTAGGCCAATGTTAACTATTAGATTCGGACTTCAGCGTCATTTCCTCTATTCTAACAATGTCGACATCATAAATTAAGCATGAAGATTTTTCCAATTCGACGACAGTTTTTAAGTGTTTTTCAGCAATGCTTAAACTAGAAGGAAAGGGAGTTGTGACTCACAGACCAGCTATCTCAGCATAAGACATGGACAAAATCCAAGATTCGCCTGATTTGGATGATCCTTTAGGTCTTCAGGACAAGGTATTTATCAATGTTTATCAATTTATCCATTTCCATAGAAAATATCAATTTTTTTGTATTATGTTATTCAAATTTTGTTTATATTCAGTTTAAGTATTTGTAAATGATATTATTCACATGTTATCTTGTTCAATATTTTGTTTTGTTTTAATGAAATATTGTTCTGATTTCTGTGGAAATGAAAAATAAACTTGAATTGAATTGAATTGAATGTTATGACACTCAACAGCTTCGAAATTTGTGAGGAATTAGGCCTAGGGGGAAAATGCTACATAGATTCCTAGAGGCTAGATTTAGACTAGTGTAACTCTCAAAGATATACTCATAAAAAACAACCGTGCAGGAAAACTAGAGAAAGTTAACTCAGTATATAAAAGTAATAATAACTGATTTAATTTTCGAGACATAGTTGTTTTCATACGCTCTCGGAGAGCGTATAAAAACAAGCCTCGGGCAATAGCACGATTGTAAACTCCCCGAGAGCGTATAACAACAACTCTGTCTCTCAAGGCAGTCATTATTACTATACTACAATTAGAAAAATACAGACAATAATCACTAACTAATAATGGTAATAATTGGTTCTTCCGTAGTATTCAACCCGATATTTACAGTAGATTAAGCGTTACCTGGAAACGATAACAATATAACACAGTTTAATAATTGACGCGTTTTAAGGATTCTTGCTGGATTCAACAGAGGTACCCGAACATCATTCACATGCCATTTATTACTAAGTGTTAATATCCCGACATGTTAAATGCATATTTACCACCTTTCAGTCATTGAAAATCTATATTTTTCAGAAACAGAAACAAAATTAAAGCAGCTTGAAAATGAATATCAGTATCTTTTTCAAAAATCAAATTTAAGACTTTTATGGATTTTACCGAATCTTTGTGTGATCTTTTGGTTAAAATAAAGAATTTGATGGTAGTGGTAGTGTCGTAGGAGTTTTGCAATGAGCTGTTAATGTTAATGTTGGTGCACCGGAAAGACTGGTATGTCGATCATTAGTAAAGAGGACCTCATCGTAAGTAAGCTCTGGAGCTTTAATTCACGGCATCCTGTCGCTTTCACTCTTATTTTCTTCTATATATTTTGTGTTCCTTGTCTTTTGTACTACTTTTTTTTTATTTTATGTAAACTTTATCTAGACAAATCAAATTAGTATTGAGATGCTTACATACTAGATCAGGGTGAAAAGGATGTTGTTGGAAAAATGAATTGATGATGAGAGAAGGACATTTCGTCAACTGATTCTATTTTCATATTCTCTTTTAAAAATTCCTCATTACAATTTTGTCAACCATGTTTTTACTCTTATCTTCCACTGTAAAAAAAACGTTGTACCCCTTTAGCCCCTCTTGCCACAATGAATCTCCCATTTTCTCCTATTTTCTGGACCCCTCAGAATTCCTACTCATCAGCATTTGATAAGGTCACAAGGTTTTATGTCAGACATGCGCACACATAAACACGATAGCCACAATAATGAAAATGCTGTGAGGGTCTACGGAACATCAAATTGTTTCCAAACGTATCGAAATTGGAGGTAAATAGAGCACAATTTAGCTTGATGGCCGCTGTGCCTGGGATACAACAGGGTCCTTAATTAATTTCAGTTGGCTTTTCCCACGCTGGCTAAACAGGCCAAGACAGTGCATACTACACTGTTAGACAAAAGAGAGAATCTGTAAAATATTTGACATTTATATGTTTATTTCTTTGATTCTGTTCTCTGAGAGTCACAGCAAGCAAGATAAATGTTAAAGATCACCAGTTGTGACAAGAATAATGGAACAAATTAGAAAAAAATACAATCGTTCGTCCCTATTCCGGGATTCGACATCTTAATAATGATTTATTTGAAATCCTCTATATATTTAAAATAAATCAATGTTAATTTCTTTGAATGTGTTTATTTGCCTTTTTTCTTAGAGTTTACAAATAGGATATCAATAAATAGCACCAGACTAGAATTTTTTTTTATTCTGATATTCTATTACCAGAAAAGGAGAAAAAGACAAATTTAACTTACTTTCCAGAAAATTCAAAATTTTATTCGAAGCTTTAATAAGGTAAAATTATTGTAAACAACTCATCGTTGCTATAGCAATTCTTGTTTCGCAGTTTACTAAAAGTTGAGATATTTGCATCTTTGAGTACTTTCAATTAATCAAAAATTCATCTCAGTTAACAGGAAAATGTTACATTTTATTGAATGACTAGTATGAGAAGAGACGGTTAAGTTCGAACTCTGAATTGACATATGTCTGGGCATCCTAATGGCAATACTTCTTTGTGCCAAATATACCTATGCTTGAAAATCAATTTTACAAGAGTCAGCATCTTTGGACAAAAAAAAAGAACCATTAAAGATGACAGACTTTGCTATAAAAAGCTACACAAAAGGAAACAAACAACAAAATATGACGGCCTTTTAGCTTTCTGGTCTGATCAGTCAAATACATGGAAAGCTTTCAAAGACGTCTTACATCTTGGGTCATCTTTCTGGGTTAATGTTTTCGTGATTTGTCTGGAAAAAGCAAATCTTCAGAGATTCAAGGTGAGACGATCTCACTAATGAATTTCGAAGATGATTCTGATGCAAGTTGGCTTACTACTAAAAGCAAGTCAACATTTTAAATGCCACATAAGGAATATCACAAATGCCTTATTATCATGGTCAAATCATGAACCTACTATGAAGTAGGTCTATGGTATTTAAAATCATACCAAAGGCTTCAAGGTCATTTTACTGTTAAAAGTGCAAGACTAATCTCTACCGGTGTCTAAAGGTATAGACCGGTTTTGAAAACGCCCCCTCTCAAATTTTTTTTTAAAAAGAAATGGAAGCTCGTATTACCAATCATATGAAAGAATATGTTTTGACCAATACGTGATGATACAAATTTTGTCGGGAAACCGCCTACTAATTGATATATTTGGTACATTATTATATCTATCCGGACTGGATAGATATCGCGTAGTCCCATATACATATTTCTGTGTACAGTGCTTGTAACTTTACCAAAACTGGTCATTTTTTTTTTTTTTATCATTTTGATGATTCCAGAACCTTGTACTACACACCAATACTTACAAGCTACATGGTCAACTTTTTCTGATCCATTCCACACCTTTTCTTTCACAATGCAATCGGATGACAAGAACTCACCTTTATCTTTAATGGACACCTCGCATTCCGTCCCTATCTGAATTTGATTATAGTCATATTGGCCGGATGGATGGGGATGGAGGATGACTGGTGATAATGCAACACAAATCAAATTAGAGTGTGGCACTTTATAAGAGTTTAATTCCCAAAGGAGCTAAATCCATTTTTTGAAACTCAGGAGAAAAGAGGATTTGTTTACCAGATTTTGTACAGTCGTTTATGGAAAAAATGTTATTAGGAGTATTTTTTCATAATTGCTCCTCAAATTTAGGTAAATACTTGTGTTGAAAGACGGGTACTTATTAAGTGTAAAATGTTATGTAGATAACTCAATTTTAATCAAAAGTGGATTTAGCTCCATTTGGAATTAAACTCTTCATATACCGATCTCTGGGCACGACCTCCTATTCCATCATTGCCTATTGTGATAATAATTACATTTGTCGATCTCCCAGAGCGTACAGGGCCGTTGCCATAACTACATAATATGCATAGTGTGAATCTTCTCTTTATTTATGGTTTACCCAATTCTGTTAGTCAGCTTTTGTTTGTTTTGGTTTTTCGCCTCTCCTCAGAGTTGTTGATTTTAATCGTATAATCTGAATTTATTTTGCTGCGGTTCAAATAAAATGCATACAAATATGTTGGCATTCTCTTTAAATTATTGAAATCTTTCCTAATTCAACATAAAGATATTAAACTGACTCACTAGCAATACAACTATGTATACGTGTAGTGGTCGCTATTAAGAAATTATATAATTATTGATCTTTAACTATATTTGCTTTTTGTCGGAAAGACGCTTACGAAAAGAATTAGAATGAGATACTGACAGGTGGACATATTGTTCAGAATCACAGATTGTTTAAATGGACAAACCCGACAG
The DNA here is from genome assembly GCA_003118195.1 of Hemicentrotus pulcherrimus. Classification (NCBI taxonomy): domain Eukaryota; kingdom Metazoa; phylum Echinodermata; class Echinoidea; order Camarodonta; family Strongylocentrotidae; genus Hemicentrotus; species Hemicentrotus pulcherrimus. Next base: position 70,980 of record BEXV01001684.1, read on the forward strand.
GATAAAATACAATGATTGACAAATAATAACATGGCAGAAAACTTGTGAAATTCGTCAATTCTAAATTCACCCTCAATGATATGTATAAGAAAAAAATCTTCATTTGACTTCTACAAATAAAAAAGTAGAAATCATGAATCGACTATTCTTAGACTAAGGGGCATCGTCGTGAATCCTCTGAAAAAGGCACTATACCATTCTTGCCATTGTGGGGGCTATAGTAAAGACATAATCTACTATTAGATACCAACATTTTCTCTAACAATACATTTTCTATTAGAAGCGAGGAATCAAGTTTAAAAAAAGAGAGAATGATGTTACAATGGGGATGCCGATAATTGAAAAAAAAAAA
>BEXV01001684.1:83275-98753 GCA_003118195.1 Hemicentrotus pulcherrimus
TTTTTTTTTTTTTTCGTTTTGGTTATGACTCGTTTTGCTACTGTATTACGCATTGTAACGAATATGTACTGCATCAGTTTGAATTCAAATCTTTTATTCTCATGTGTGCTTTGTATTTGTGTTTGCTTTTAGGATTATCCGGCCCTATTCGGTAAACCATAGAAACCGATCTAGAAAATGTAACAGAACAAATTAATAAGGCAAGTAAAATACATTAAATTAAAGCTAATCTACAGCTCTGGTACACTGTGACAAAGGTTAGGCAGTATTTTCAACACTTTGCCCACCAATAGTCAACCCAACCATCTATTGGGCAATATTTTGCCCAGTGGTATTGGTAAACGTAAGTACCCTACTTCACAAGTGCATAATTGTTTCGTATTTTGACCAAATTTTGGGCAAAGATATGACCCTTCAACTGCCCGACTACGGTGCCCACTTGTTAGGAAAATCTTGACCAACTGTTGGGCAAAATACGAAAATATTGCCCAATAGATGGTTGGGTTGACTATTGGCAAAGTGTTGGAAAATATTACCCAATCCTTTCACAGTGTATTGGAATCGTATTTTGAGAGAAAATGTTTATGATTTATTCTTGATTATTTATCCTGCAGTAAACTGTTTGTTTGAACCAGTAAAATGACAACAAACGCAGAAAACTTACTGTGCATCATCTGTATCAAAAAACACAGATGCCCATCTGCAATAATGTGTGACCTGTGCCGGGCCTACTTTCCCGGATTTCCTTATTTTGCTATGCCCATTACGCCGCCACGTTACATTTTCTACCAAAGTTTTTGGACCCATGTCATTTATCCGTTATCTTGAGCATTCAGTCTAAGTTATGATGAATTCGGAACAAAACTTAAAAACAAAAGCTTCACATGTCATACGCATGATATCACTTGCTCACGGAAGATTTGACATGAGGGTTCGAGTTGGAGACCCAATTAAGCCCGTAGAGACACGCGTCGCAATTTTCGGTCAAAATTATGACCGTGATGACGCATGAATAGTATCATGTTTCAGAAACAATACAGATCCTAACAACGAACCCTGTGGTAAAATCACATGTTATAGAGGCATAAGGCGTTATTGGTTAACAACAGATAATGGATATATAGACGCTTACCTTTTGTAGAGAAAAAACGTGTGTAATATCCGAACTGTTTTCTTGCGGAACGTCAGCTTGACGCGAGCAGCGGAGGAAGCTATTAAGCACGGGGCGCGTTGTGAACACGCTGTCTATCAGAGAGAGCTGGATGTGGTAGTCGTGAAACCAAATGAGAGAATAACAAACAGAGACAGTGAGTGAGAGTGAGGAATGGAGCGAGTTATTGAGAGCGACAGTATTAAAAATGGGAATTTAATTAAGATAGATGGGAGCCATGGCGACTCGCTCCTGTGTTTCGACTGGTTTCTATTGACTTTGAACGAATGAGAGGGAGAGAGAAGAAGAAGATAGAGTGGGCGAGAAATGGACGGGAAGAGATTATTGCGAAGGGAACATGAATAGATAAAGGGTCGAATACTAGGAAAGAGTGGAAGAGAGGGAGGATGAGATAGGATTATAGACTGGAGAATTGATGATATACAATTACGATACAACACAAACAAGAGATAACCGATGAAATTGTAATGATTTGAATGAAATCAATAAAGAATATTGACGAACAAACAGATGAAAGGGTATAGATAGCTTTGTTAGGAACAGGGAAAAAAAGAAGAGAGAAAATAGAGCGCGTGGGTTACAGAGAGAAAAAGAGAAAGAGAGAGAGAGAGAGAGTGAAGGGAAGAATTGGACCGAAATCTTCTCATTTCACATTTTTAACAACAGATGCTATTAATATTTCCGCGATATAAAGATGATGAAGCTAATACTGTAATAATGATAATAATAATATAAAGTGATAATAGAGCGCAAAATATCTCGTAGAAATTTGTATACGCTTAACATAATTTTTCTTTGAAATAATGCACAAAAATGACTTGTAAGTAATATAATCATAATCATACAGAATTTAAAAATACACAATCGTTTCATCATATTGACTTCTATATACTGATAACTTTTCTTGGGCAGTAACTGGATAACACATTACACGTTACATTCATTGAGCTTCGAACCGTGTAGTTTGTGGAACCAAAGGGTGATACATTAATAATAGTGTGTAATCACAGACACAACCGCTACTACGTTACAGACACGCTCGTACCAAAACCCCCTTTTTGTATACATTATATTTGTGTTACTATGGAAATCGCAAAACATGGTGAATTTATGAAAGTAGGTATCGTAGGGATGGTTATACTAGTTAGCTCTTCATCAACGCATACTGTTTAAAGGAATTGGGTAACTTTGTCTCAGATTCTGAAACAAATTCCTGGATTTAGCTCATGCTGCAATGATAGTCATAAAACTTTAGGTTTAGGTCAGTCAGAAACCGCATGACTTTAACAAGCCGATCGCCTGTCTGATTATCAAGAAATTTATGATTGGAAATCGAAATCAAATTTTGCGTTTTCCTAACGATTTTCATAACACTACAATCTATTGGTAAAAACGAGTATGATAAAACCGGTCACTCAAAAATTTGTTTATTTTTTTTTTGAGGCACTTCATAATCATTTTTAAGCGCAATTTTGTTAGGGCTTCATTATCATACACCATATCAAAGACAATGATAACACGTAGGGCCATGCATCTCAGAATTAACATTTTTAAACGATGCCTATAAGGTCTACTTGTATGTTTTCAACATTCTAAATCATATGGCACCTGAAGATCTTAATGCACCCTCCAAATTCTCACACCAGCTCGTAAACTTTGCTCACCAACTGACAAATGTAGACTAATAATTCCCAAATGGAAACTCTCATCTTAGGCTACCGGGAAATGCTTATTCTCTCATTAACTTAATACGATTAACCTATTTTTTTAAAACAAATGAATTTCATGTTTCTTTTTCACATTCTGTATTTTTCCAAGCGCTAATATTTGTTTAACGCTCCTAGATGATCGATATTATTATATCAAAAAATTATAGGGATGATACAAGAATATATCGACTTTACAAATCTTCTGCGTTATAATCGTCCCATTTTGTGTGTGTAAATACACGAAATTATTTATTTTCTATATAGGGAGTCTAACTTCACATATTGGTTCTGTCATATTCGTCTATTCACTTTCCTTCTTGTTCTTCAAGAAATCTTTTATTTTCTAAATGAATACGTATTGCGTGTAAAAAAAAAAAATAAAAAATAGCTATAAGATCAAATACTTTGAGCAAGTTCTTATATATTATCTGCTCATGATACTGAATACGTGTACAAAACAGTTTTGTTATCGTAGTGATACTAACAATAATATTTTTGTTTACACAGGGAAGCTTATTTATTGTCAAGTGATCGTAGGCATGACTTATATTAAAATATCAAATGGACTGATTTAGGATTGGTTGAAGAATCCAAAAGCACATTGTGTAACTAAAATATCAAATGGGGATGACAGAGGTACGAAAATAGGTGGCAATCAGTTTAAATTGTGCGTTAAATTAATCCAGATTCGAGTATTTTTGGATGATGATCTGATGATCTTCATTCGATGTGGTTGCTATGGGCCTAGGGATCAAATGAAAAAAATATGGGATCTAAATGATATCAATTAGCGTAGATATGATCGAGCCGTGGTCTTGTGTCCTCCGAGATGTACAAATATTGATATTCCCTGATGAGACTAAATTAGCAGGCAGGCATCATGGTGCCTTCGTTTGCTTGCATTGTCTGCATTTCTATAACTTCAATGACAACAGTTTTTTTTTTTTTTTTCGTTTTGGTTATGACTCGTTTTGCTACTGTATTACGCATTGTAACGAATATGTACTGCATCAGTTTGAATTCAAATCTTTTATTCTCATGTGTGCTTTGTATTTGTGTTTGCTTTTAGGATTATCCGGCCCTATTCGGTAAACCATAGAAACCGATCTAGAAAATGTAACAGAACAAATTAATAAGGCAAGTAAAATACATTAAATTAAAGCTAATCTACAGCTCTGGTACACTGTGACAAAGGTTAGGCAGTATTTTCAACACTTTGCCCACCTTTGTGCCAATAGTCAACCCAACCATCTATTGGGCAATATTTTGCCCAGTGGTATTGGTAAACGTAAGTACCCTACTTCACAAGTGCATAATTGTTTCGTATTTTGACCAAATTTTGGGCAAAGATATGACCCTTCAACTGCCCGACTACGGTGCCCACTTGTTAGGAAAATCTTGACCAACTGTTGGGCAAAATACGAAAATATTGCCCAATAGATGGTTGGGTTGACTATTGGCAAAGTGTTGGAAAATATTACCCAATCCTTTCACAGTGTATTGGAATCGTATTTTGAGAGAAAATGTTTAAGATTTATTCTAGATTATTTATCCTGCAGTAAAATGTTTGTTTGAACCAGTAAAATGACAACAAACGCAGAAAACTTACTGTGCATCATCTGTATCAAAAAACACAGATGCCCATCTGCAATAATGTGTGACCTGTGCCGGGCCTACTTTCCCGGATTTCCTTATTTTGCTATGCCCATTACGCCGCCACATTACATTTTCTACCAAAATTATTGGACCCATGTCATTTATCCGTTATCTTGAGCATTCAGTCTAAGTCATGATGAATTCTTTGAGAATTAATAATCTAAATTTACCAGAACTCAAGATTATATCTTGATGAGCTGTTAAAGGTCCCCCTCTAATCAAAACGGGCTTTAAATTGAAAAGGGGATTTGAGACCTTTTTGAAGAAAAGGAAAAAAATTGAAAAAACGTTAGAGACAGACTTGGTAATCATGGTAATTGGTCATGTACCTGGACAGATCAGAAATCATGAAGATCATTGCTCTGTATATTTTACATTTTTTATCACGAACCTGTTTCTTCATGCCTTAACAACAAAAATTATAATGCTAGCGTAACAACGAATGACTGCATTTAATTACCTTTTTAACAAGAAGAACCGAGCTTGTCGGGATCAAATCCAGGGATGTATGTCATTTTTTCCAACATGATAAACACGGAATATTGAGGGGATTTTTTTATAGATGACTTTGATCACGGGATTGTATTCTCAAACCAATTAGTGCCTATATTTTAAATACATAAAACTAGCGAAAACAGGTGTGTATTTACTTATAAACGACAACAAATGTATCATGTCCTTAAAGAGAGTGTATATAGTATTTTCGAAGGTTCATAATACTGCAAATTCGTTATTACGAAAATAAAATTAAGGAACTTTACAAAACTATCTTAATCAAAGGAGACACGAACGAACGAACGGAAATGAAAAAGCCAAAGGGTTCATAATACTGCAAATTCGTTATTACGAAAATGAAATAGCCAAAGTGTTCATAATTCGGATAATGAAAAGGTGTTTGCAATTTGGAAAATTAAATAGGGTTCATTATTACTGAAATGAAATAGGGTTTTTGATTCCAAAGGTTCTTGATTTCAAATGATTCATGACTCACGGTTTTATTTTTTTCGAATAACATATTCTTATTTCATGTTTTGAATTACGAACCTTTGAAATATAATGAACCATGTTTCACAACCGGAGTTATGAACCTTTGGAATAACTCAAGACGTGTTCGGAATTATGAACACTATGACTTTTTTTTTCGTTATGAATCCCGTTTTATGGGTAATTTGTATTTCGAAAATATGAACCTTTAGAATTATGACCTTCGGAAAAATCAGTATCAGCCGGTAAAGAAACCGCTTTAGCACTGTTATTCATTATGGCGCTTAGAGACGGTCGCGACATTATAGGACCATGATCGTCATTAAGCTCCTCTATCTGCTAACTAATCACGATAATTAAGTCGGTCAACGAAAACAATGGTGATACCAAGTCGCTGTTATGTGACGAATTAAGTAAATGAGTGCATGCATTGTTCCAGAAATCGATACCCTTCATAACCCATCATCTTCACTTTAAAAACCAATATGTAAGTAAATGGGTTTTCTTTATCCAACAAGTTATCGGCAGCTTGACGGATGAAACAAGTGAAAATGGAACTCGGTCCACTTTCCCATTTACTGCACACCTTAATGCCTCGGGGAGGCATTGATATCCAATTAAAAGTTGATTGTGTTGTAACGCCTTTTCACTCGAGAGAGATGGACGTGATAGGTTAAGTGTAAATTTATGCATGGAAAATGCCACATTGGATCAAAGCAGACAGATTAGTCAAGAATCAAGGAGCTTTCTTAAATCCCGAATCACTTTTTCTCGGACGATAAGTAGAAAATTATTTATCAGACCTAGAAATACACGGAAAGACCTTCCATTTCCATTTAATCTTCAAGGAATTGCGTTTATTCAAATCAGGACGGCCTATCGAAGAATTTGACCAAAAAAAAAAACTTATATCAAAAACCAATACGTACAAAAGAATACTGAACAAATCTGCATAGCTTCGTGATCTAGAAACACATAACAGGAACGAAAATAAACGCCATCAAAGAAAGAGATACCAATAGAATACGTAAATCGCGAGGCCAGAACTGAATTTCAATCCATGCTGCGATATCGATATAGTCCATAAAAACAAGCAATGTGTACATTTTCTCTCGACATAGTTATTTGCTGTTGTTGTTTGCTTGATTTGTTTTGTTTTCAATGATATGTACCCGCTGTCTATTTTAGAATTGTAGTACCTCGTTATTTTCATGATGTAATCGCAGACATAATATGCATAGCCCATTTGATTTAACTTTTTCTTGATAAGTGAACACGCCTTCCTATACTACTTTAATAATTCTCTGCTTTTTTTTTCTTTTTTCCTATCAAAGTTCTGATATATAAAATGTAATTTCCATAATAATATCTACAATGTCCTCTCGGTAACTGTGTTAACTTATTGTGGGCGTTCCCAACTCAAGCTATGCTTTCTGGGTTGTCGCCTCCTTCTGTATCTAAATTGTTTACTGTATACTCTATGTTGAAATAAATGTTACATATATCATTTATATATATATTGTGTTTTATATTGTACTGTTAAGAAGGAAATAAATGTTGATAAATATATTGCCAAGTATAAATAAAAATGAAGCTTAATGTGTAATGAATCTCGCAATTAAAGATTTATACCAAAACCAAAGAAGACGAAAATGACGGATCTTTAAATGCATATTGACGAGATGGCGCTTACAAAGTGACTAAATCAGCGCATGCATCCGCTATGCGAGGCGCCGTACACGTGGTCATGTGACTGGGCAAATTGGCAAATCAAAATAGAGACGTAGTACCTACACGGATAAGCGAGACTTGGGTTGGTCTAATGGTCGTCGCTCTGGTTTCACTTAATGTTAAATCAAGATGAAAGTCATGATGAAAAAAAAAATAATAACAATGATAATAATAGCTTTTTTTTTTTTTTTTTAATTCAACTAAGCCTCATCAGGATATTATTACACCAGCAATTGCCGGGTACCCAGCGAGGTGGAGAGTGGAAAATGTGGATTAGTACCTTACCAAAGGATGTTAGTGCCGGGCTGAGATTCGAACCCTCAACCCTTGAATCAAGCGAATGAACCACTGAACCATGACAAGGGGGAGTGTACTATGGCCTCGTTTAATCTAATTTGTGATCAATAAAAAAAATGCTAAAGTTCTCTGACGAAGGCGTTCTCAGTCAATCAAATGAGAAAAAGTAAATTTGATGACGCGAGTGTAATACGCTTCACATTTCCTTATCTTTATAAAGACAGAGCTCAGGGAATATCCGTAGGAATTTCTTTACGCGCAGTTGTTACTTACACGTTATAAACAAAAGCAACCGCTGTAAAACAGACTCATATCTGAACTAGCGATAATGGTATGATGGGGGCTAGGGGTCCAGACACGTAAAAATATAAAACTCTCTCTCTTTTGCCTTCAGATTTAACGCAATGTTTATATAAAAAAAAACACTAACCTTCATAAGTATTTTATGCTATATAATAATGTCGGATGATCTATGAAATATGATTTGTCAATTCTTCAGATTGCGGTTCCAAATCAATTACTACAACCTGACCGGAGACACACAGCATCTAGTATAATTTTCATGACAATGCCGCACTAAGTTATCTATGTCAACAAAAGAGGCCAGTTTGTACAGAAAAGCAGGGACGATTTTGATTTCAATCAATGTGATCTGGTTAATTGATTTAAAAATAATAATTGATAAAAAAGCGATGGAGCTGTAACAAAGTTAAATATATAGATTTAAACTTAGAAGTTGGGCCTGTCCAAATACCTCCGATTCAAGTTAGCGTAAATGAATTGACCTCTTTTGTGCATGAAGGCATTATGCACAGATTATGTATTCCCACGTCCCCGTTTGATGCAATGTTCTGGAAATGTAATTCAATTTACTTAGCGGCAAACCTTGGTAAATCCCTTTAAAAAAAAAATAAAAAAAAATAAATTGTTTTGTTTTGTTTTGTTTTACATAAAACGCTTGTCAGATATGACTTGGAAATTTAAATGTTTAATATAAAGAAAAACAAATAGCTAAAGCCGGGGTAATAATCTCCAAGTTTGAAAGCGCTTAATGATTCAAATCAGCGCTATATAAAAACTGAGTATTATTATTATCACTAAAGTGGATAGCGAAGCGAGACGTCACAGACTCATGGGTGAGTTGCCAATTTGTCTAGGGATTTTTAAAGTATTTCATGTCCGTTCTTTTCTGCTTCTACTGAAAATAAATCGTTTTCGGTGTGGACTTGCCCTTCAAATACTTTAATTGCAAAATCATATCATCCTTTTTATTTTTCCGATTTTACTCAAATTATAATTGCTCTGTTTCTCTTGTTTTTTCTGCATCTATTAACTCTTATCCTGCCACAGGGCTAATCCCCATTGTGCTAAGCCACAAATCCCCTAGTGCCAAATGTATGACGAGATGATCGGATTGACGCGATGGCACTACCAATAGCGTGTGCGAAACACTAGGCACAGTCCAATGGGCATGAACAATAACTTCTATTACGAATGCATGCTAGCATGCATGAAGCAGAGTAACGGTAGCTTGCTCGCGTGTACAAAGCACTATTACACTTGGGTGCACGCAGCCTTATGGCAGGCTTTGAGTTTAACGCAAATAAGTTTTGGAGTGGACTTAGATTTTCAGTGTGCAAATGAATAGCAACTGCCTGCAGCAAAGGTCCTACGCGTATTCACTGAGCTCTTTGTTTAAAGCCCCACTGTCCTACTTGTAGCTACTTGCTCCCTCTATATGAAAAACTTCCCCAATTGGTGCCTGTTGATCCCCCATGATCCTCTTTTTATTATGTTAGCTGAGTTAATGAGAAAGCCACCTGTCAGTGACCTTGATGTGTGGTCCAATCCCTTCTGGCCCATTAGTATTGACGGTCTTTTATATACGATACAGAAATATAAAGTGTTATGGCACCTATGTCATCAATCTTTTTTTAAAGTGATTTACGGAGTCATATCTGAATGAAGCTTTTGTTATTTGACATAAAAGAGATATTTCAAAGTGACTTGTCATAGCCCATGACTATGTTCAACACGTAGGCATAGTTTCTCTAAAAGCAAAACAAATCTGCGCCATTTTCTCCAAACCAGATTCTTATGGCTTTGGTCTCATTATATTACGTGACACGTTGAATACACGGGAATGGTTGAATGGGGCATGTTTTGTGCATTCATTTATACAATCCCTGGTCCATTTAGAAATTGCTGTACGGTAACTCTAGATGACAATTTTTCCCGGTCTGCGTAAAACGAGAACACGTTTGAATCTACAAAATGCCGCATTTATTTCGAGCGGCTCACATTATCAGGGTACCGCGACAAAATTGAACACTATATGCTGATTAGATTACAGGGAGGTGGTTCACCTAGAGAATATCGTACTATGGTGAGTGTCAATGAAAACAAAAGATGAATTAAATTTCATAATTAATATCACGATATCTGCATGATTTTTTTTTCAGAAATTATCGGTTAAAATATTTTTAATCGGAATGGCACTAAGGATTTCGACAATATTTTACTTTAAAATGATTTTATCCATAACAAAATTTTCGTTATAAGAAAGTGCATATCCAAACATAACATTACTACCTTATGTTCTTTAAAAACCCAAAACCAAATTTAAACAAAAATCAGTCGAGTCTTAGGTCTGCCAAGCATCAATTTTCACAGCATTTCAGAGGGTCATTCCCAATATGTACACATTTGCTACATCATGGGTCGATAGTGGAAAACAGAAACGTGTAGTTCAATTCGTCGTTACTCATGATAAAAAAATACCATGGCAACCAATAAACCAATACACTAGGCAGCCTGTATTGTGTACTTGTAGAAAAAATTGTTCAATTTTTTTTTCGGGATACAGCTTTCCATTAAAAAGAGTATAAGGTTGAAAATGATAGGTTGCTCGTTTGTATATCTCCCTATGTGTATGTGTGACATTTTCATCTGTCGCTAATATTTAGCTAATAATAACTTTCCGTTGTTATAATTTTGTGCTTCCACACCAAAAAAAATAAAGAAGAGAAAACAGTCAGGCCTTAGCTCCGGCAATCATTATTAATTTGCATTGCATTTCAGAGAATCATTGCCAATAGGTACACATGTACTACATAATGGGTGGAGTGTGGGTAACATATAAATGTAGGTCGATTCGCCGATACCCAATATAACACAGTTACCATGAAAACCAATGTACTAGGCAGTCCGTATTGTATTCTTGTTTTGATATGAAGAAACATGTTCTCGTTGAATTTCATATTTTTTCGGGATACAACTTTCTATCAAAAAGAGTAAGATGGTCCATAAATAATTGGTTGTTTGTATACTTGCTTATTTGTATGCGTGACATATTCATATGTTGCTAATATTTAGTCGCAAACGTTTATAAAAGCAAAAAGCACAGATAAAGACATTATCTTGGCATGCCCTTTTGACAGATTAGAGGCCTTTTGAGGAAATAAATTGGTCGAGGCAAAAATGTAAGAAAACACTGGCGATGTGTTAGTAGAGCATCGAATTTCATATTTCGATATGATCGTTCACGTCTTCGCTGAGTGAGAGGAATAATCCTTTAAAAGGCAAGATTTTACTTTTACATATAATCCTCATCTTTCCACCTCTTTTTCTTTCTCTGTCTCTCTGTCTCTGTATGTCTCTCTCTCTTTCTCTCTCTTTAATCTCTGTCTCTTTCTTTATCTTTTCTCAAAGAGCAACTTTTTAAGGGCACTTTCTGTGATATCGTACGGTTGTACCATTATTAATAGGCTTATAATCATCTTATCAAATATTGTAAAGATCTAAACATAAGTAATGATGATCACATCGAATCATGAAATAGTTTTCCCTTTCATCTCTTCGAAGCTATCACCCGGATGATGCTATTTCGGGATGAGAAAATATAAATCGCTATTGTGTTACAGGAGAATAAAAAGGGGAACATCACATAACATAAGTACTTAATACATAAAGAGAAACATTATCCAAAGAGGTTTTTTTAAAGTTGGCATTCGAGAATAAAAGTATGATGGATTACAGTGAAACTTGGTTTAATATACAAAGTTATTTTGAAACAGACGAGTCTAACTACCAAATAAGAAATTTACTAGATGTGCAAATTGAAGACATCACTATTTGAAGGAGAGAGGTTGTTTTAGATTTTGGGTAGAGCACTAAAAGGGCACGATTTCCATGAATAATTTTTGTTTTGCTCAGTGAATAGCACAGGAAAGTAGTGTTCTCGGGAGTAAGTAGTCTGTAAAGCTCACTGCACACTAAACGATTTCACTGCGATCCGATTTTCATAGAAATGGCAATATTTTATATACGGAAATCTAAACAAACATCCTCATCTTGATTTAGGTTCTGAATAATGATAAGAATGTTAGCATCTGGAAGATTTGTTTATTTAAGCCTTCTACTCTGAATAAAAGCCGAATCGGCTTTAGATCGTAGACACTCGTACTACTGCTACGACGTCACTACGATTTTCAGCCGATTTAGTTTTTACTCCTCCAGGGAAGCTTTAAATACAGTGAAATTCAAATTTTATTAATTATATGACTACTGAGATTATATCGAATGGTATTGCAAATCCTTCAAAAAGTCGGATTGTAGTCAGATCGCATAGTGTAATTTTGTAAATCAGGGTTTTCCTTGCTTAGACGGAGGACGAACCTTGAACAGATTCCACATTTTAGTTCAAGTATTAGCTTAAATAGCATTATAGAGGTACCTAATCCCTCTTTTTTAATGCAAGAAAAGAATTTAACTTTAGGTAGCTGCTTTAATTAAAAGCGTAGTGATATAAGATTGTTTTTAAAATCTAATTGTATCAACGGCTCCATTGCAGGAGACAGCTCCAAGGCATAATTACAGCGCCTGGTCTGTCTCTTATTCCTCTTTGTAAAAGAAGAAATATCCAATATTGCCGATTGAAAATTCGTGTCATGTCTAGTTTGTTACGTCTTGAGCTCAAGCTTCAAATATGGCGTCCTTTTCATTAAGTACATCACAAAGACTAGTGCTTGGGGCGGGGAAATAAGATGAATGCTGCATTAATGTTCAGGAAAACGCTTGTCAGAACGTACGTGTCAAAGATTCTGTGTTATTTGTCAACAAAGTCTTCCTTCTTTGTGTTTATATATTTACTATATGACATTTGTAATGCTACGTTGAAAGGTGATAGTTCTGAGATGGTGATGTTACGGTACATACTCTTCTGTCCAATGCATTATATATGAACAATGAATAATGGCAAATGTAAAAACTCAGTTAAGCACTGTCTATTAAAGGTATTAAAAAGTTTTGGGAAATTTTGAAAAATGGGTGGATAGTGATTCTTAACAATTTTGATATATTTGGATGCCCCTTTGGAAGCATTAAAAAGCACTAAAAATGTTAGACCCTTAAACACTTCTGCTTTAGAGAAAAATTGAATATAAAGATTCATCTGTGCTCCCGATAAATGTTGATGAATTTCAAAAAGCTCCTACGGCCGTACAATAGTAGCTGCGACCATGAAAATCTCAGAATATGTAGTCGTGGTATATAATTTCCGAACGGGAATAGCTGATCGGTCGATTTTAGTCAATAAACATTGTTTTATAGCTTAATTAATATCTTGACCTTTAGAGGGAGCTATTCAACATGAAGTGTTTATTAATTACAATTTCATAACTTTAGAGTCGATTTCGACCGCGACAACGATCACTGAATAATATAGGATCGTATATGCTTCGAATATGTTCATTTGAACCAAATTCATGACCCCATACCCAAACTTTGTATTACCTTTAAACAAGACGTTGGCTGTGTTAGACATTCGAGAGTATATGAGCACCATGCCAAGCAGAGGCGGGTCCCGGCGCTAAACAAGAAGCCATCACCATCATCGTGATCATCATGTTGAAAGTACGTTTAAATTTAAACAATTACAACAAAATGAGTTATCTAGACATTATAATTCATCAAGGTTGTAAGATTAGCGTTAGATTCAGTCTGCATATAAATAGCTATAAAGTCTATTAAAAAAAAAAATCATGATCAAGTTCATGAGCTTGACTAAGAGTCATGCATATTAAAGCACCAACAAAACTGCCATCCCCACAAAAATGCCAGAGAAAAGTAAACGATTTCAATGTCACCACATAAAATGCCTCATATAGCCAAGCTATTTAAGTGTTACCACTGATTCACTTATTCTGTTTGCTATGTTATAAAGTGCCAGCGGCTGTCAGTTTCCTGTCTATGTTATCTGCATGTCGATGAGCTATCAAGTGTATTTGTGGCTTCTATCCCTGTCACACTTACACATCGATTCCAACCAACCGATGACCGACAGTCTTTGGCTCTTTGCTATTCGGTGGAATGAAAGTTTCATTTCGGTCTATTGTCAGTAGGCGTGCAGGCACGATTCCCTGTCAGTCGTCGTGCGTAGCAATGTGACTAAACTAAGAGACTATGTCGACTGTACGATGCACCACATAGGCTTTGTACTCTAGCTTTTTTGACACTGCCGGAGACTGACAGAGCTAGGGTCTAATCAAGACTTTTGTTCATGTGTCAAATTAGAGTCTAAGCTTGCTGACGTATCCTTCTTAATAGGGACTTTTAGATTCTGCACGTCGAGAACGTGGACTGCCCTTTTAAAACAATGTGACGTCACTACCAGTGCCTTAAAAGGACGTCACATTGCCTTAAAAGTGCAGTCCACGTTCTCGTCGTGCAGAATCTAAAATTCCCTATTATCAATCTGGTGTCGGTTTTGGGGGTGTGACTGCGGCTGATACACCGAAAGAATATTGAACCCATTCCGACAAGGGAGTGCATTTCCCTCGGTAGATCGCATTTATTATATAGCCTTTGGACATGCAGTGACAACTGATTTCATCTACTATCTTAATTGCACAAGACAGAATAGGTTTATGTATTTCCATTCGCGCTTACACTATAATCAACATTTTATAGTTTCTTTCTTTTTGTGTCGAGTATGGATTATAGTCTCTCTCTCTCTCTCTCTCTGTCTTTATCTCTTACTCTACCTCTCTCTCTCTCTCTCTCTGTACCCACTCTCTCTCTTTCTCTACCCCACCCCCTCTCTCTCTACCTCTCTCAGGTGTTCCACAAAGAGCAGATCATTACAGTCCAAAGCCCTCATTGGTTATATCTCTGTTCCTTTCCTTCCTCTTCATTATTTTATAAAATCTGTAACCATCGCAATTCTGAGTCTTAGCCCACGTTGATTATCCTAGGCCTTGATTTCGGAACAGTTTCTAGAGAATATGAAGGTTTTTCTAGGCAAATGTAATTATGTTTCGATTTGTGAACATCCCAGGCATATGAACTGAAAGGAAAATGAACTCAATTCGAGTAGCCGAGTGGATTTTCCTTGTGTGGTCTTTGTTATGTTGTAGTTATTGAACTTTGTCTGCGCCTTTATCAAAAATAATATTTACAAAATAATTTAAAAGGAATTTCCAGTGAAAAAAAGAAACGAGGACCGTCAACTATACATTTGTGCTTACACTTTAAATATGCATAACCACCAGCTCCCGTCTGCCTCTCTATTTTTCTCTTTCTTTCTCTCTCCCTCTCTCTCTCTCTCTTTCTCCCTCTCCGTCTTTCCCCCATTCTCTCTCGACTCTCTCTGTCTTGTTAAGTTGTTATTTTCGTCTTCTGAAAGCGTTCTTGGTAACAGAAGTACAAAGCACTCTCAATGCTCACAGTTGAATTTCCTAAGCGTAAAGGGAGTATTATTTATCCAGTGGTTTTACATGCACTGGAAATATTTCACCCCATGTTATAAGAACATTACCCATGTAAATAGGTCTCTAATGTAATTGTGTATTCAAAGTGGAAGTTAAATATAAACTTTAGTACTGGTAATGCGATTGCATTGTCAAAGAAAAGGTGTGGAAAGGATCAGAAA
>BEXV01001685.1:5980-20475 GCA_003118195.1 Hemicentrotus pulcherrimus
AAACAACTAAATCTGAAGGTTTGCACATTCAAAACACGTACAATAACTCAATCAAACACTTTGTTGATATGAAACTATCATGTAAATCAATACTCCTCTCGTTGCCAGGATGGTGAAGTTATTGGTTGCTAAGGACCCGTCTCTAGCTACCATTGAAAAGGATGATCGCTATACCCCTCTTCATGTTGCAGCTATTAACAATCATATCGATATTGTGCGTGTCCTGATCGAATTGGTGAGTATAAACCTTCCTTTAAAATTATAGATTATCAGTACATAACAGATACTTATTTAGTTTGAAATAGTCACAAACAGGGAAATCCTATTAAATAGTTCCTATAGGACATGTGCCAATTGTACATTCATTTACTTGAAAAAACAGAAAAATTACTTACAGTATATGACCATCTATGATGTGGCTAATTTTTGTTTCTGGTATGGGCATACAAAAAAAATGCAACATTTAGGCTAGGAGATGTTGTTCTAATGTCCTTTGGAGGTGTCATTGTGTAGTGGTTCACTCACATAACTCTCAATCCAAGGTTTGAGGTTCAAATCTCAGTCCAGCACTTACGTCCTTCGGCAATATATTAATCCACATTTGCCAATCTCTACTAAATGGGTACGCGATATGCCAGAGCACTGCCTACTTGGCCAAGGGCTATGACCGGGTCAATAATGTTGAAACGTCGTAGTGTGACAAACAAGTATGTGCGCTATATATTTAGAAGCCACCATCAGAGCTGCCAACCATTCCGTTTTTGCCGGAATTACTCCGTTTTTCCCTTTCAAATTACGGTATTACGTTTTTTCTTCATCAAATAAGTTTTTTTTTTTTTACATATCGCCATTAACTGCCCTAAAATGGTGATTGGATCACAAACTCAATAGAAAACTAAATTTAAAACATACTTGAAAAGAAAAAGATTCTTAAAAAGAATGAAATGCCGATAATACCAAAATAAACACACACAAAATTCCTGCTAAATTGTATGGAAAAAACAGCATAACGAATGAACATTTCTGCATTGGAAGTGTATCGCGCGTTGGTGTAAGTTTCGTTTTATGAATTCCTTTTTTCTGCTTGAAATTCCTTTTCTTTGGTCGCACAAGGTTGGCAGCTCTGCACCATAATTATCATCAGCTTCGTACATTCCCCAAAGCTATGTAAACTATGTGTGTAGATGATGAGAGAGAAATGGTACACCATCGAGAGTGGGGATGATGCACACTTGTGTGAATTGTGTAAATGACGAAAGACGTTATCACAGCTGTAATATTTTGTAATCCTTTTTACCTTTCTTTGAAAAAAGCCCAACTGTGACCTTACAACTATCAACGCCGGTCACGGTCACTCCACACCCCTCCATCTGGCCACCTGGCAGGGTTACACAGAGGTCATTGAGCTTCTGGTCAGTCACAAAGCAGAGGTCAATGTCAAGGACAAGGACGGAGACACCATGTTGCATTTGACCATCAAGAGGAGAGTGAGCGGCAAGAAATTCGTCCATGACACTCCAACATTACAAAAGGTATTTTAGACATGTATGTTATAGATACATGTGAATGTGTGAGGTTTCTTACTGTCTCCTGAAGACTATTTTTTCCTTAATTTATCCCGCTTTCATTATATTCCCCTACCCTTAAAGGTACTATGTCCCATTTGCAGGCCCCAAAAAATGAAAAAGTTAAATTCCAACTGCATTTAAAAGATAATACTAATTTAGAACTTTCCTAAAAAAGTTGGGGCTTGAAAATGTCTTCAAGTGGGAAATTTAGGACTAATAATTGTCAAATCGACTTTAGGGCTATAGAGCCCAAAAGTAATAGTCTTGATTTTCAGACAATTGTACCGAATGGTCATACATTTCATGCTGCGCAAAGATTCAACCAGTTTAATCTTGGCCATCACAAGAAGTGTGTTATTGATGTAGACAAATGCTCATGTACCCTTAACAACTCTTTTCATGTATGTTATTACCAAAGAAGAAAAAAGGCCAGTCAGTCACTCAATAGTGTCTGACAGTGAAGTCTAGCAAGTAATCGGGTTTCCTTGCATAATTTGAATATGAGGACACTGCTAATGTTTAAATTTCACAGATAGGACATACATGACATATTCATAATTCCTGCAAAGTTCTACAAAATTTGAGGTTGGCTGCAAAAGGGACATAGTACCTTTAATTCCAGATCTCTGAGGGGTACAGGTAGGTGTGGCTCTTTATTGATAGAACAGGGGTCTTTGAAAAAGGTGACCCAAGTTCTAGACAGCACTAGATATATTGGGTTTATGTATTCATTCTCATTCACCTATTCTCACAAACTTAGAGCTACAGGTCCCCTTCTGATTATTTACAGATATGCATAAAGTTTTATAGTATCTTAATTTATAAAATGCTGGTGAATTATGAAATCAAGCAATTTCTCTCCCTATTACTTGTATACTACCTATTCTTTCTGCTGTGTATATTACTTGCTTATAAGAACAACATTCTTTTTTTTGTGGGGAGGGGGGGGAGGGGCAGTGTCTCTACATCTTCTGTCTGTAAGCACTTTGAGACATTGTAGATTTATTAAGCAAGATTCAAATCCAGAGTATTATTACCATTATTATTAACCTTTGGAAAGGTTTAATCATATAAAATTTCATGGATATGTACTCTAAACTGCATGCAAATACAGGAAAAGATTTTTTAGAGACCATTATCATTGCTATGTTGATAGGTGTGTGAGGATATAGGCGATCCAGCGATCACCACGCCCAGAGACGCCATCATCGCATACTTCATACTTCACGGCAGTGATGTCACAATCAAGAATAACAATGGCCACACTGCTTTCAATTTGTTGGAGAATGAACCGGTGCTATTAAATGCTTTGATGAGAGTAGCAGGAATCGATCCGTAAGATGATCTTCGTTTTATATCTTTTCAAGATGGAGCATTGTATTATTTGAGGAAGTTAGTGGCAATTAAGTAAACCTCAGATTTTAATAAAAAATATGACAACATCTGGCCAATCAATTATCACACTTTTTTTAAAAAAAAAAAAAAAAAAAAATATAGCTAGTCACTACAGGTGTGCATCAGATATTAAAATTATATTTCTTGTCCATGTGCAGAAGTGTCAAGGTATAGTGATTCATTCACTCAACTCTCAATCCAAGGGCCGAGGGTTCAAATCCCAGCCCGGCACCAACAGATTTGTTTGCAAAAATTGTCACTTTACGTATGATTTTATTGATTACTTGATTTTGGGGGATTTTTTTTTTTACTTGCTGAGTTTACATTTACATTTGAAATTTAATCTGTATTCTTTCTGGTATGTCATGTTTACTATTCACCATGTAATAATGTTTTCATGTATGTTTGTCTTTATATGTATTTGTATGTTATGCAGGGCCCCCAAGTATAACAGTATTTTAACTACTGATGGGGCTACCCTGTTGAAATAAAACGAAATAAATAAATACAAAATAAAAAAGACTTTAGCAAGATATGAATCCACTTTTGCCACTCTCGACCGTGGTGTTAAATGGGTACCCGCTAGGATGCGAAAGTCATTTTTAGTTTGCTGTGCATTGCTCAGCACTATAATTTCATCACAAATTGCACCTGTGAAGGGACAACTTTTACCATGTACATGTTTGCACCCATGTCTGTTTTAGAAGGTAAATGAGAAGCTATTCTTAGTCAAAGTACGCAGTCCACTGTGTGACCTTTTCTACTAAAGTAGAATTTGATTATAGGAAAGAAAAATAGTGTAAGTGCCATAGCATTGTGCATTTAATCAGATTTTAATACTCAACTCAGAGATTTTATAAAAGATGAAGAAGTAAACCATATTTAAGATTTCATCATTTCCATTTAAAACGAGTCTCTTTCTTTTCATCTGTCTCAGAATCAATGAGATACCAATAGCAGCAGATGAAGATGTAGAAAAGACGAGAAAGGAAGAGAAAAAGAAAGAAAGGAATCCCTCTGCTGAGAAAGCCCCCAAACCAGAGAAGAAACAAGGTTTGCAGATGCAAGATTTCTTATGAAATGTTTCTTTTTAGGAACTGAAGTCCATATTCATTTTTATTGTTATAGTGCTATCTTGATGTAAAGAACTTCAAAATATGAAAAACTATCATTGACAGAAACATATACAATACAATTTGAAATGATTTGTTTTATTAATAATAATAATAATAATAATAATAATAATAACAATAATAGTAGTAATAATAATAATAATATTGTATTAGTTTCATGTGTTCAAATTTGTAATTTGAGTTCTGTTTCNATGTATCTTACACAGCCAATGAACTGATTAGATTTTAGGGTCATCAGGTCAAAGGTCATGTGGCTCATTATGTATGCCTATAAATAGCTTGTGCATGAATTATCATTAAAGCCCAAAGATGGATTACAATCAAACTTGAATTTTAGAAACTGTTTCTATTTTGGTTTGTAAAATTGCTCTATGGCGGAGGCATCATTTTCGACTGCGCGCAGTCGAAGTTCCATCTAGTTTTTCTTATCCCTGTATTTCAAACTATAGTTAAAAGAAACATATACAATATATTTTTAAATAATTTGTTTTATTGTTGTATCAGTTTCATGTGCTCACATTTGTAATGAGGAGTTCTGTTTCATTTACATATATTGTGATACATTGTACTTTTCCGTCTCTATCATTTAGGAAGTGATAAACATGTTCATCTATTGAATGGTAGTTAGATTTTTTTTAAGGGAACTATTTAAGCCGGAAGGAAACATAAGTTTATCTGCTCATGGCCAGAAGGGCATGAATTCATACCACAAGTACACAGATAATGTCCTTCTAGATTGCAAGAGATGGTATATATAGAGGGCAAAACCTGTCTGAACTCTGAACTATTGTAGGCTTCGATCCATTCAGGTTGGGAAGATATCATTCATAACCTGAATACAAGAACTCTAGTCATTTTCCTCCTTCACTTGCAGCTGATTTTGAAGGAGTGCACCGTATCAGTCCAGATGAGCTGAACTTGGGGAAAACGGTCGGGCAGGGCGGCTTTGGGGAGGTGAAGAAAGCCGTCTGGAGAGGTACAACCGTGGCTGTCAAGATCATTTCCACTGCTGGTAGCAAGGAAGATGAGGTGGAGAAAGAGGTTTCTATTCATAAGTAAGTGACGAGGGAGGGAGATAGATGAAGAGTGAAAGGATGGCAGAGGAGGGGGAAGGAGGGAGGAAGGAGAATCAAGAGGTACCTGTCAGAGTTGCTGTTAATATCTGTACAGCTAGTAGCAAGTAGAGTATGAGGGAGAGATACATGTATGAAAGGAGAATTGAGATGGAACAGGACATTATTGAAGGAGATAGAGCAATAGAGTGTGTGTGCGGGTGTGTGGGGGGAGAGGGTGAGACGGGAAGGGAGAGGAGGGGAGAAAGTACTTTAAAAGAAGAATTAAGGTAGGGAGGAGTGAGACAGAGGGGGAGGGAGGGGAGGGAGGTAGGGTAAATGATCAAGGGCAGGGGAGACAGTTATGGCAAGGGAGGGAGCCACTTGTGATCTTGACATGCGTTTTCTCATATTTTGAATTCAACTACATAAAAAATGAGCATTTCAATAAAAAGTGGTTACCTGAATCCATGTAGTACAGTAAGTAATTCACTTTGCTTTACAACACTGATTATAATAATTATAACAATAATAATATTGAATATTCATATAGCGCATATATCCTCCATGCAAGGTGCTCAAGGCGCTTCAATATTCCCGGGGTCTGCTAAGCTACCGATATCAGCGCTCACAGCTTTCAAGGAATTCCTTCCTACCGATACCCATTTAATACCTGGGTGGAGAGTGGCAAATATAAATTAATGTCTCGCCAAAGGAGATTAGTGTGTGTGAAGGAGAGATATATTTTGTTGTCTTTTTTTCCTTTAACAGGCGTGCTAGACATCCAAACATAGTATCTTTGATGGCTGTTGGGCATCGAATTGGACAGGCCCTGATCGTCATGGAGTTCATCGACGGAATGGATCTCTATGATGTCATCTTTCGGAAAAAGGTATATTATGAAAAAATGAGTGTTCATGCAAGACCCGTTTATGCTGTTGTATTACAGAAACAAGAACAGAAAGGATTAGACAATGGATGAGAGAGAGGAGGGAAGATTAAAAGGTGGAAGAAACAGAGGAAGAAAAACAGATAAAGAAGGAAGAAGAGGCCAAGAGAGAAGAAAAGAAATGAGGAGAAAGGGACAAAGAGAGAAAATGAAATTGTGAAAAAAGGAGAACGCAGAGAAGTAGATAAAGGGAGAAAAAAGGATGAGAAAGTAATTTAAAAAAGAGTTGTTGAAAGAGAAGGAGAGATTTAAGAATTATAGATCCCACCACAAACTGTTGGAAACTACATGTATTTATTGCTTTATTTTAGATCCCAGTAATACATTTTCTTAATTTTTTGAGAACGCTAACAATTTATCATTCAATTAGAAGGATGCTATTACCCTGACTCCGGAGTTGAAGATGAGCATCACGGTTAGTCTCTTGTCAGCTCTTACCTTCCTTCATGCTTCCAAGATACTCCATCTAGACATCAAACCATCCAACATTATGGTAAGAACAATCGAGGTATAGGTCTAGGGACAAGTTCATTGGCGTAAATCCCTTGGGGGTAGGGGTATACACCCCTTCCCCCACTTTTGAGGAAGGTGAGACGGTCTGTTCAAGTATACCCCCACCGAGATTTTAAAATCAATCAGTTGTTAAAAGTTTTGACCAAATTGATGTAAATGGCTCTTACAGTAATAAAAAAACATTGTAACTTTTGTAAATGCTATTAAAATACTGAAATAGCTTTAAAAATGTCCCGAAATGAATCTGTTTTTATGCCTCTGCCCACGTAAAGCATATGTTTTGGGGTTATCTGTCCGTCCATCCTTAATGTTTCCATTACATTCAACAGATACATATTAGACAATGTTATTGACAAGTTAAGAAATGACTAAAAAGGTTCATTTGATTGGTGATGTAACTTGAAAATTGATTCTTTCTTCACTATCAGTAGAAAATTATCTGTTGTGGTAATCTTTCACTTGCTGTACATGTGATACAAACTTCTTCAGAACTATGTTTGACTAAAATCACAAGATAAAGAAAGAGTATATTATCCTAAGTCTCTGTTCATTGATTGTGAAGAAAGAACTTTTATTCAAGTAAAGAAATGAGAATAAAAGGAAAACATGGAGAAGAAGAGTAGCCCTCATCTAGTAAAAACATCTTTGGATTTATTTTGTTACTTCCGTAGGTTGAACGTGCATCAAAGCGGGCTTACCTCTGTGACCTTGGGCTTGCCCACATCAAGACCCGCAGCTCCATGTCACTCTCAACATCAATCGGTGGACCACGTGGCACCATCACCCACATGCCCCCAGAGATGGTCCAAAAACAAGGGAAGGCCTGGGCCGGTCCAGGAAATGACATCTGGTCTATTGCTTGCACGTTCCTGGAGTTGTTCGTAGAGCAACGCCTCTGGGAAGGTGCAGAGTTCATGGCGTTGTTTAGGACATTGCTGCAACCAGCCTCCGTGCCGCCGATTCTGAAGAAAGTTAAGTCAGAGGTGCGTACCATACTGAAACCATGCTTTGAGAAGGAGCCCTTGAAAAGGCCCTCTGCAGTGGTACTCCTTGAACAGTTCCAGAAGCTCCAACAGTCCAGCTCATGATGTTTGAGGAATCCCTCTTCAGTTGCAAGCTGGGTATTATTACTTGAACAGCTTCAGAAGCTTTAACAGTCCAGGGGGTGTTTCATAAAGCTGTTCGTAAAGTTAGGCATGACTTTACGGACGACTGGAAGTGCCAGATAGGATCCCAAAAGTTTTTCTGATGTTTTAATAAAATGTGACTACATTTCCTATTACCTCAATTATAATATGGCAAAAAATAAACTTTTCATTACAAATGTTTGTTATAGTAAGAATGTTAATCTACATCTGTACAGTTCAACTTTAGATAATGCAGTTAAAAAAGATTGAGCATCACATTTGGCTTTTCATATTTATTTAAGACATTTTTAAAGTCATGCATAACTTTACGAACNGCTTGTGATGTGGTAGGCACCCCTCCTCACATTCTTGCTAGAGACTCCAGAATATATTTTGCTGGTGAATTGAAATATTGAACAGGCACTTGTGAAATAATGTTAAATCTGTGCAATATTGTATTTCTACTATGAGCATTGATGCATCATTTCAAATTGAAGATTCAGAAAATGTACTTAAGGGGTCTAATGATTTTGCTTGAAATATGTTAAGTTTGAAATGGCAATACCATACAGAAATATCAAGCAAAACAGTAACATCCTGACAAAATATAGTAAGATTAAAAGCAAATTTTAATAATGAGAAGAAAAAAGGGCGTAAGATTAGGATTTTTACATGTTGTCAAATTTGATATTCAGTAAATTAATTGGCATATTTGTAGCATATCATAGACCATCTAGTGAACCATTAAAGGTAGATAAGTGAAATGTAGCGGAACGAAAAGACGTGTCTGGAACGCAAAAGGAAGAATAGTCACTGGTGTTTACCAATCACAAATTCTCTATTGACATTCTATTGACAAGCCTAATAACATACAGTATGAGTGCATATATTTACCAGCTCCCGATACTAAAGATGTGATTCTACCTGACTGTGATAGAATAATGACTTTCAACATTTATGCATTTTGCTTCCCGGACGCATCTTTTTGTGCCAACAAATTTTGCAGAGCTACCTAAATATACTTCCTTTAGGCAAAATCTTGTTCGATGTTGTTCACAAGTGTATTTGATCATGGCCTAAAACTGATATTCACTGCGTCCCAGAAAAAACGAAACCGAGAACTATCAATGTTTTATCATAACTTAGTCACATTTATAATTAATAAATGACACATATTTGGAAAGCTTAGATCCTCCTCTTTCGTTTGATGCAACTCATATGATGCATATTTCATGCAGATTGCATGAAGTCTTTCGTCTACGCCTGATTGTCAACGAAACGGAGTTAAGTCTTTTGTTAATTACGTTTGTTGCTACAGCAGACAGCCAGTGAAAACGAATTCATTTAATAAAATTATGGAAATGCAAGCACTACTTTAAACAAGCAGAACTTTGTTATTCCTAGCTCATTTTTCCTGACTGATGTGTCATATGAAAGGGCAGTAACTCAACTTTCTAGAAATGTGATTTCCTCTTTGAAATTTGATACCGTCTGCCAAATGACCTTTTGTTTTCCTCTCTTCAAATTCATTTTAATCACTCATGCGTGAAATATGGATTATACAAGTTAGATTAAATGAAAGAGGAGGATCTAAGCTTTCCAAATATATGTCATTTATCAATTATAATTGTTATTAAGTTAAGATAAAACATCGATAATTCTCGGTTTCGTTTTTTTGGGGACGCACTGTATGAGAAGTAGATTGATATTTGTGACAACAAAGCTATCATGATTTATGGAATACTTGAAGATTATTTTACTCATAGTATTTACTCTGATCTTGTTGTTTTTTTAATCAATAAAATCCTGTTCAGTGATTGGTCAACATAGCATCATGTGACCAAACATAACATTGCTATGATGTTACCGATAAGAAAAATATGCTATACTGTGATGTCATCCATGATATGGTGCACTATATATATCATGGGACTATACCATGGATGACGTCATAGATATGCGATCGATCAAGATCAATGTGATATCGGTTACGGCCCGGTTGTGGTACCTCAGAAAATAGAGCTATTCCTCTCACCTCGATCCATAATTTCAAATAGAGCCTGTCAGTGCATGGTGAATTTGTTTACTATTTCTAATATAAGTTGAATTATCACTTCCAGATTGACAGCTATTATATTTTGTACTTTAATNTTGATTAATGAAATCCTGTTCAGTGATTGGTCAACATAGCATCATGTGACAAAACATAACATTGCTGTGATGTTACTGATAAGAAAAATGTGTTATACTTTGACGTCATCCGTGGTATAGTGCACTATATCATGGGATTATACCAGGGATGACGTCAAAGATATGCGATTGATCGAGATCAATGTGATATCAGTGTCGGACCAGTCGCGGTACCTCAGAAAATAGTGCTATTCCTCTCACCTCGATCCATAATTTCAAATAGAGCCTGTCAGTGCATGGTATATTTCTTTACTATTTCTGATATTAGTTGAATTATCACTTCCAGATTGACAGCTATTATATTTTGTTCTTTTATGTTTGATTATATTATTTGTTCATACATAAAGTTGAATTGATAGTCTATTTGATAGACTAATTTTGTCTTTCCTTTTGTTAGAATTGAAGAATATGATTTAGAAATGGTGTATAGTGTATATGCATATATTGTTATCCTAAAGTGAACTACATGTATGTGTATGTTTGTTTTTACTATGCTTCTTTTTGAAATGAATAATTGAATATAATTTTCTAGTTAAACAGACTTGCAATCTGTAGTGAAAACCTATGTTTTTATTTGTTTGCTCTATAGAATTTTGATACAAATTTTGTTATATGTGCTGCAGCTATATGTGAATGTAACTTTAACAAAAACTAAGGAATATCAAATAACATAGACCCTGCTTCATTTTAGAAGTCTGTATAAGAAATAGTAACTGCTTTACCTTATGTTTTATTTGAGGACAATGACTTTAGTGGTCAAAATTAACTTATTATTTATATGCATACCAAGTTTCATGATGATGAAAGTAATTCTCATCTAGAATGTTTGAATATTTATGATATAGACCAGGCCATCTCAACTGGCGGCGCGTGTGCCACTTGTGGCGCTTGCGGTCAGTCGGAGTGGCGCGCGGCTGTTACAAAAAATTAATAAAAAATAAATACAAATTAAAAATTAAAGAAAGGAAAAAAAAATTATATTCTAAAATTAACAAAAATCAACAAAATCCAAAATTCGCAGTCGAAATTGAGCCCAAAATGTAAGCAAGCCATTTTGTTTGTTTGATTTTCACTTGATTTTGACATTTTCCGTGTTTATTGCACCCAAAAAATACATATAAATTAACTTCCAGTGTAGATTTTAGACAGGAATTGTACCAATTATTTCACATCAATATGAAATTAGGATTGATGTTTTATGGAACAAAAAAGGTGTTGAAAATGCCACATCTGGGCCTTAAAAAAAACCCTAAAGTCCACTAGTTTCCGGGGGCTTTGCCCTCTGGACCCCACCCGGTATCGCCTCGGGCGTTATGCTCCTCGCAACACAGTCACCAAACATATAGGTTGGCACTTCAACCTCAATACATTTTTGTTTTGGCACTTGTAATAAACTAGTTGAGAAGGCCTGATATAGACTATATCAGTCTTGATTTTAGTCATGCATCAAATATGTCTCATATTTGTTATACAGTTGTATATTTGTTTTATATTTTACCTTTTGTAATACATTAATTGATGCCATTAATTATTCATCATGCCTTTCCTCAAAATAAATATATTTCACCTGAACTGAACAGAAAATGTGTGTGATTTTGAATAGTCTGCACATGTGTACATGTCAAATGATCAAAAAATATGGAAAGAGAGAGAGAGAGAGAGAGAGAGGGGGAGGATAAAGAGAAAGAGAGATGGGGGTTGTGAGGGGCATGCAGTGCGAGAGAGAGAGAGAGAGAGCGAGAGAGAGAGAGAGAGAGAGAGAGATATAGCCGGGATATGCCCATGTAATGACATTAAATAAGGAAAAACAACCAAAATTGTCAGGAATTCAGAGTACTTGATTTTGTTGAGATAAGTAGCTCACTTTACTTAAGAAATAAAATATAATAATATGATCATGATTAATGTCAGCCAATGCAGCAGAGACCAAAACCGCAGTTAGCATCTGCAGAAATAGCGCATGCGCGTTTGCTAAGTAGATGATCGATGACGTAATGCAACTTGCGAAAGGGGATTTCCCGACGGGAATACCCAAACCAGCTCGCTATACAGCGACTGTACGGGAGAGAAGGCAAAGCCAAAGGAACTGTGAATGTGTTTATACTACGTCATCATCACAGCAGTAAACATTGTCGCAAACCCTTTTTTGAGGTATAACTTTTCCTGCTGATCTACAGATCAAGTAAGTTCCCAGTTTGGTTTCTTTTCTCATGCATGCAATGTTTTCTTAATTTATCATGTTTATTTCTCGATAAGCTCATACGAGCTCGTGAAACACTTGAGTCTCAATGTAGACAATCATGTAGAACTGCATGCAGATCTATCTGATATGTGGAAAAGACGGTCAGTGGAGCCATCCAAGTTTCATTCAACCAAAAATACAGTTGATATTATAAGAGACAGATCTCATTCTTGGGCTATCAGCAAGGATATATTGCCAATATGTCCCCAATATTTTAAACAAGTTTTATGTGGCTAATTAATGAATGGTAAATCATGTGCTGGAAACACCCTCTCTCATCTTCCAGTCAAGACTAGTAGTACCCCAGTAGAGCGCACTGGTCAAAGATTTGACTTATAAACCTAGTAATACATTGGAATGATTTTTTTAGACATTTGTTCAAACATATATGTAAGAGGAACATGTACGCATGCAAAGAATGTGGGTATTGAAGGAAAACACAACCCTATCAGTGATTACACATATCTGCCTTCCTCTATATGCTTACTTACTACCGATATCACTTTCCTATCTCCTCAAGCAAAGAGCTATCCTGTGTACATGCATGTACCCGTATCATAGTCAAGTTGGGCATTGGAATAATGGATGGCTATATATTGTATGGTTCAGAAAGCATATTTTTGTTATAATCCCCACTATACACCTGCAACCAGGCATGTATTTTGTATGTTTATTGAAATTCCACTTTGGTATAGAGGAAAATAAATATGAAATAAGGGAACCTAGTCAACCTGGCCTGATTATGTGTCATAAACGTTAGTTTTTTACAGTAGAATTTCCAAATCTAGTCAAACTAGTGAACATTAACAGGTCATTAACTGGGATAGGAGGGGGGGGGGTAGTGTTTAAAGCTTTATCCCCGCTAAAATATAGCCTTAATTTTTCATGCAATATTGAGACAATATATTTTTGTTCATGAAGCAACCATTTCTTTTGGAATTCATGAGGAAAGAAGCATTGATGTATTATACGTGTCTGTGACAAGGAAGTAATCAAAGAAAGAAGGTGAACATAGTTGTAATTTTGCTGAATATAATGAAACAAATTTGTAAAATATGAATCTAGTTTGTTGCAGATAGTCCATTGCATTTATTTTCTTCTCCTAAACAGCTACTTTGGCACCATGTTTGTTTACCTAAATCTGCAGCCATTAAGCAAAACAATCTTTGTGAATTTGAAAGGCAACTGTGTATTATTACATTGCACCTTGGACCTGTCACGTTCTACATGAGAGTGGGAGAGAAAGATAGATCTACAGTTGTCAACTGAATTATTCATACCCTTTGTAAATGTGGTGTTTCAGGGTTTCTTTTGTAGCTGGGGTATGAAAGGTGGATTGGTTGAGCTAGCCTATGATGAAAACTTTTTAATATAAGCTTTTAAGTTACATTCTCAAGAAAAATAAACCAGGACAAATCAAGTTTTCACATATTTAACAACTTAACAAAACCGGTTAAGAGCATGAATAATTTAATTGTTAACTGTAGATAGACAGATAGTGGGGGGGCGCGATAGCTCAGTCGGTAGAGCAGTGGTCTTGTAATCCGGTGACCCGGGTTCGAAACCAAGGCGATGCGCTAGTGCCCTTTGGTAAGGCATTAATCCTCATTACCAGGTCCCTCGGAGAGGACCTAAAGCCGTCGGCCGTCTGGTTGCTTACTTACAAGCATTTATGCTTTCTTAGCAGCCAGGTAAAATAACCACATTCATTCATTCAAAGATATATAGATAGAGAGAGAGAGAGAGAGAGGGAGACAGATAGAGGGGGAGGGGAGAGGGGGAGAGACAGAGGGAGAGAGAGTGAGAGGGGATAAGGGGGATCAAGGTATATGAGTGTGTGTGTGTGTGTATTTGGTTTTTGCAGTGGTGTATCAACCAGATATGATTATTTACGTCTGGGGACCAACCTTTAAACGTCACGAAAGACGTGACTCAGTTTCGAACCTGCGTCCTCCGCTGAATCAGTTTGTAACTTCCATTGTTAGCTGGATTACAGGTGAACGCCACAAGGCCTAGTTATTTTCTGGCAGCTTTAGTTGCCAGCTGCTTGCAGGGAGAGAGAATTTGCTTTTAATGGGGGATCCAGGAAGAGAGGAAGAAAAGAAAATAGAGAAACAGAGAGAAAGAGATAGGGAGTGAGAAAAGAGAGGAGCTAGGTGAAGATGGTGGTGAATTCAAATGCAGTTATAGAGGTACACTCATTTTTATATTTTTATATTAAAACAGGCCCCAATATATCAAATCAGATCAGCTA
Source organism: Hemicentrotus pulcherrimus (assembly GCA_003118195.1). Taxonomy (NCBI): domain Eukaryota; kingdom Metazoa; phylum Echinodermata; class Echinoidea; order Camarodonta; family Strongylocentrotidae; genus Hemicentrotus; species Hemicentrotus pulcherrimus. The sequence continues at coordinate 20,404 of BEXV01001685.1, forward strand.
GATCATCTAAATCAGGATGGCAACCGTGGAGGTCGGACAGAGAGTTGTCCGGAGCGCCACCTGGACATGGCG
>BEXV01001685.1:22486-34641 GCA_003118195.1 Hemicentrotus pulcherrimus
CCGTATTAAGGCCTCAAATATCCCGGCCTTTTTAGGGTTAATCATGGGCTTTAGCTTAGCAGTAAGAGAATTTAAAGATGAATGCTTTCATTTTGATAGCCCTTTGGTAAGATATTAACACCTTTGTTTCTTTTTCTCTCGTCTTTGCATGGTTGCTTGTTTGCCACATGTGCCATTTTGCACAAAACAGTAGACACCAATTGATGTAAGGATTGCATTGTGTAACGTCTTTCCAAAATCAACCAATTCCAATCTTAATTTAATCCATGATAACTCTACTTGTAACCTTGTAAAACAGTTTTTAATCTCAAAGCCTTTGTTATATTTATCCCATGATAAAATCAATGTAGCGCAAGGGTCGGGGGGCGGGAGTTTTTGTGTGGTTTATAAAACTTGTAGATTTCTACTCTGACCTAGTACAGAATGCAGTACGGCGAATTCATGCAACCTACTATTTTAATGTAAAATTATGATGTCTTTATTACTCAACTTAATGTGTGGTAGCCACTGTGTGAGCATTTGAATAAAATGAAGTATAGATATCCCCACAGACATGCCCCTGATCACAATATATAAGAAGGTATGGCTTACATTCAGTAAGAAAGTTGGCTATTTACTGTAGTATCAAGTTATGTCTGGTAATATTGAGTAAGCTAGTTATTAATAATAATTGATTTTGTTTTGCTTTTGCAAAAATTGTGTCTAAAAAAAATGGAGTGATTGGATATTCTTTTGATGATTCAGGTGCTGGTGGGACTGTTGTTGAGATTTGTTCCTTCTCTGAAAGGCCACGATCAGGTGTCACTGTTTGCTGGACTCAGTCTAAACTGGTCACTACCCATAGAGTTGGATTTGATGGGAAAATGGATCTGAAGTGCACCACAGCAGGAACTGGGATAGATTACTATGCTACACATCTCCCTGTTTTAGGTATTGTATCAAGCAGTTTGTCCTTTTGTTCCACAATAATGGCTATTCTCTATTTTTTTTTCTAAATTCACTTTTGACTTTTTAATCTTGGATTACACACATATATTTTCTGCCCTACCTGTTGTCTACTCTCCATCACTCTTATCTTCATGCTCACCTTCATCACTGTAAACAACTAAGTATCAGTGGCTGTCAAAATCGTTTGGATCATCAGTATCAGTATCATCATCTACATCATCATCATCATCGCCGTCATCATCAACATCCAGATTTCATACGCTCTACATTATCATCCTCACTACTATTGTCACAATTATTTCCATCATCATCATCATCACAACTGTACCTTCATTATCATTATCAACAGCATTATCATCATCACAATCTTCATTATCATATTCATCATCTTAAACCTTCATTATCTTTATCATCATCATCAGTACCATCATCATCATCCTTATCATCATCATCAGTATCATCATCATCATCATCCTTATCATTATCATCGATACCATCATCATCATCCTTATCATCATCAGTATCATCATCATCCTTATCATTATCATCTCCATCACCTTCTTCATCCTCATCATATAACCACAATCACCATTCACCACCATAATCCTCAGCATTATTATCATCATCATCATCAACATCGTCATCATCATCATCATCATCACCACCATATACCTTCATCATCATTATCGACAGCACCATCATCAGTTCCATATTCATCCCCATCATTAACATCATCATTATCATCATCATTTTTCTCTCTCTCGAGTTGTTTACAGGTAAACTTTAATTGTTTTCCTTTTTTCAGGGACACTATTCCTGAATAGGCTTAAATGAATGGTACACTCTCAAATACTATAGTGGACAGTATTTGAATTATTGCGATTAGTAACTTTATCTTCATCTGTACCAACTTTTAAATCTTATATAAATATAATATTTAGGTATTTAATGTTTAGGTTTAGGTTTTTTTATTGGGGTTTACACACATAAAAATAACACAGGGGGGTGAACCCCCAAAACATCCCCCTGCGTACGCCCCTGACTGTTAAACAGTGTATGTCGTCGCAGCCGAAGCATGAGGGACTTTTAGATTTACACGACGAGAGCGTGGACTGCCGCATGTGACACTGGCATGGGCNAACAGGTAAAGAGGTTGGTTTGAAGGTTGGAGATCTGGTAGCTATTACTCTGGACAAGGAAACATTGCATATCATGCAACAGATGGGTGGGCGAGAGTGGTTACCAGAAATGGGAAATGTGAGTAGCATGATACAAATACAAATGATTGGATAAAAAAACACACGAATAAACAATAAATGTATATAAACAAAGATATATAAGCAGCCAAATAAATATGTAAATGCATACAAATTTTAACATGTAAATTCAAGTAAAGGAATGTCAACAAATACTAACAAATAACAACATCCAAATAAATGGGTGCAAAGAAAAGTAAAAACCAATAAGCAAACAAATCTTCAACAAACTAATATAAACTATCTATTTCCAGCAGAACACGTAGTTTGTGTTATAGAGGAGCTTTGAATAACATTAGTTAAGTCAGCTGTATATGCCTGTATGTGATACGGAAGACAAAAAATAAAAACAAATACCAATAGCTTTATGAAGTAGATGTAAAGTACCCCCTAAAATATCTGAATACATAAATGGATTTATGTGCATGATATGTGTATATACTGTAACATACAGAGTAGAATAGGGTTGTTGTTTTAAAATTAAATATTTAATGATCATATATTGGAATACCTTCTTATTCCATTGATTTTCTTTTCACACTCTTTTCCCTTCCAGCTGTATGGAAAGGTTGCCAAGGTTACTGGTATCAACTTAAACGGGAATGCAGAGGTCACTTACCCTGAGAGAAAAGAACAACCTTTCACCTTCAATCCAGATGTACTGAACAAGGTATGGTCTGAAGTTCTATGTCACTTGCTCTTGTGATAATTGATTGCTCTGCAGTAATTTTTTACAGTAACTGAATTCCTAACTTGAACCTTGGACCAAACACTATTGCTAACCCTAACCCTAAAATTAACTCTATACTTTTGACGAAATAAATCCCAATGCAATAGTTGCCACAGAAAATGTCTGTGCACCATTGTCTGAACATTGATAAGAAATGCCATGGAGAAAGGCAATAGTAAACTTAAACTTGCAGTGTAGCATAGAGGGGCCATTAGCAGTGATGATGATTATTAATATGTTTCTTGAATTGAGGTTTCTGAAGGTCCTGTGCGCTTGCTATACCTTTTGCAAAATATTTGCAGTCAGGGATGTTCATGATCTATACTTATACTTTGTTTTTATGATTGTTCATATTGAACTTTACTTTTCTTTTCTACATGTAATTTCACATCTGCTAGAGATTTTCTTTGTATCAAGTTTTAATGTTTACTCGATGTAGCTGGAGCCCTATCTCTTTCTTTCTGTCTACCGTTTGCTCCTCTCTCTGCCTCTATTGCCCTCTTTTGCTTACCTCTTCTCCCTCTCTCTCTCTCTCTCTCTCTCTCTTATGCACACACTCAAACGCCACTCTCTCTCCCCCACACCCTCTCTTTCCGACACCCTCTCTCACACAATCTCTCTTTCTCTTATGCATACACACACTCTCCCACACCCTTTCTCTCTTTTATTCACTCACACACAAACACACACACACACAAACGCTCTACCACAGCTCTCTCTGTTATGCATGCACACACACACACACACACACGCTCTCCAACTCCCACACCCTCTTTCTTACACAATCTCTCTCTCTTTCTCTCCCTACGTTATTTAATCCCATCCCCTCATTGTATCTATTTCTCTCCATTTTCTTCTCTCTCTATAAATTATTATCATATTTAACTCTTTCTCCATTATTTTTTTTTTCCAGGTTCCTAGGCTAGGTAAGGGAGACCGTGTGCAGATCAATAAAGACTTGACGTTTGTGATGAATCTTCAAGAAAACAGTCAAAACGGATGGATTGATGGCATGGAAAAGGTCAGTCAAAACAAACTTTTAAATAATATGAAGTTCTATAGTACTTTTTAACCCTTTATGTGCCCATAGCGTATTAAGTCTGGTACCAGTTCGTGCCTCAACCATAGAAGAAAACTAAATGTAAAACCCCCTCCATTTCGAAAATGTTACTTATGAAATGTACCGGTATTGCAAAAAACAAAAGACTATTGCATGGATTGATTCCATTGTTACAAGTGAATTTAAAAATAGTAACACATTTGATGATTGTACCAAGTTTATTCTTCAAATATAGCTTTATAGGTTATGATTCTGTTAATGCTTTTTGCATTCATTATTACATGATACTTGCACATGCATTTGCTGGAAAAAAAAAATTATGAAACACAATGGACTTGGTGGTAACTAAGAATGCAAATCTTTCAAAAGGATCAATCAGTATATGTCACATGACATTTAAAATCTGTCATGACTATGATTGTATTAAATCAAAGCTGATCATTCATTTTAGTCGAAAAATAAAAAAATATTATTTAGCAAGATATTAAAATTTGGTTTTAATCTTGGGAGACAAAACTTCCTGTGACCTTTCATGAGGAAAGTATGGTTACTACACAGGGAGCCACTGGTGATTATATGGTCTTACCACATATCCGACTATCGATTCGTGGTCTCTTTAGGAAACTCTTTGGGAGCAAGGATTACCTTTTTAAATGGAATCCTATATCACTAGAGATCAAGTACAATATACTATATAATATAAAGAGTTGGACCAGTATAGTACCATCTTTTAAGGAGAGTATGTTGAAAAGTGTTCTTTAAGGTCTCAATACATCATAAAAAAATACTTCATGTCTATTTTCAGTGTCTAGGTATGGAAGGGACGGTGATGAATGTTGATTCAAAGTACGACAGCCGGGTACGATTGATTGGCTTCGAGAAGATGTGGTCATGGCATCCCTGCTCCTTGATCCTCGTCAAGAAGAATTCATCAGATGATGACAAGCAGGGTGCTGAATCTACAGACCTCAAGCTAGGTGGGTTTGAATATCAATGATTTATGAAGACCAGAACAATTTGACAAGTTGAAAGTTTGCATTAGCATATTTAATACTCTTGCTGCTACCCTTGTCAGAGACAATTCGCCAAAATTTTCCCCAGAGAACAGAGTGTGTCCTTTGTGATGTGGGGGTTAGCAATCGAATCCAATGACTCACTGATATATAATAATTACAATGTAAAGCGCGTAGGAGTGTAGTATTAAGTCCCATACAAATGTTAATATTGTGATTATTGGTATCTTCTGTAACTGATCCAGATGGAAGTGGACAAACTGAAATCCACAAAGCCTTGCTATCACTACTCGGGACAGATTCAGGCGAAATAGGTGAAGGAGGTAATGTAATAAAACCAGGTTATGGTATAGAAGTTGCATTTTCACATTTTACTTTGTTTATTTTAACTCTGAGTCCATATCTGGTTCATGTATAATTTTGATTAATACCGATGTATTCATTAATTTGTGTAATGTCATATTTTTCCGTGCCATTTACTTCAATACTTTTCTTTCCTTTTTCTTTCATCTTTTTCTTGCGCTTAGACACATTAGTATTAAGCGCTTTATTAATAAAATGTATTATCATTATTATTAATGCGGGGGTTAGCAACCGAATCCAAAGACACTGGAATATAATAATTACAATGTCAAGTGCTTAGGAACACAGTATTAAGTCTCATACAAATGTTACTATTGTTATTATTGGTATCTTCTATTACTAATCCAGATGGACGTGGACAAACTGAAATGCTCAAGGCCTTGCTATCACTACTTCAGACAAAAGATGGCAGCTCATCCCATAGCGATTCAGGCGAAGGAGGTGAAGAATCTCAACTGATCAAGGCCGCTAAGAGAGGCAATGTTGAACGTGTCGTGGAGATTCTATCCATATCACCAGAAAAAGTAATCCCGTTTTACTTAAACAAATTAAAATTCCAAACGCTGTTGAGACATTAAACTTTTAAGAGTATACTGTTGGAACTTTTGTTGCACGAAATTTTCATGAAAGGTAAATGTTGTCTGTTTTTATGTTAGGCCTAACAAAAAAATATGTTGTATTGCTCTTTACGACTGACCCAAAAATCTTGAAAATCTACTGTCGGCTTTTTAATAAAGTTTTTTCTTTTTACAGTTTTTTTTAGAAGAAAAAATTATCAAAGCATTCAAAAATAAGAAATATCAGCCCAAAGAAGGAGTAAAAAAAAAAAAATTCCAACCGACCGACCCATGTTTTGGCACTTAAGGGAAATACAACATCTTTTTATTAGGCCTATAGCTTATATAATGCATGACAATGTCGTCCACTTGACAGTTTCTTAATTAATTTCCGAAATGTGTTTTGATATGGAGTTGAACTTCTATATGTTCATTGCACAGTTCCTAGTAGAAGTTTTAGAATACAGTTCTAAGCTGTATCATTGATATGGAGTGTATCTTCTTGCACATGGAATCCTTCAAAGGCAGGCATCGTGGTATATTGTTGAAGGCTCATGACTATCATACATATTTTAATAATCCTAGTTTGATCCTTGCTCAATTCTTGAATCCTTGGACATGGTGCTTTCCCAAATTTGTCCCTTCAAGACAAGTGAATTAAATGCGTAATACTTGGGTAATGAAGATTGGGGGCCATTAGAAAGAGCCATATAGATATTGATGAGGCTACAGTATAGGTATGTGACTCTGTATTATCATGATTATTATATTACAGGCAAATGCGAAAGTTGGTGGGAAGACTGCCCTACACCTGGCAGCTGCCCACGGTCATCTTGAAGTAGTCCAGGCACTTCTGGAGTCAGGGGCTGAGATAGATATCACCACTGTAGATAGCGGGAGCACTCCGCTCCATTTCTCTGTCGAAGGGTAAGTCACGTGACAGGTAGAGATCTGACATTTGCTCCAGCAACAATATCGCCATGTTGCAATTGCTTTGACAATTTCTTGTCGAAAGTAAAGGGTTATGAATTGCCAGAAAGAAAACAAACTTTGACGGTGTTTTTGTACATGTAGATTGATGAATGGAAAGTGTGGGCACCTAATGTCCTGTGCATATTCAAGGAGCTCTGTGTTATACATTTTAGACACAGAAATGTAAGGTGTATTGCACTACACGTCAAAAAGCTTTAGTGTAATTGCCAAGTTAGGGTTGTGTTGAGGCTTAGGTCAGGCTAAGGTTAGTGCTAGTAGGTATAGTGTTTTTTCCAGGGTTGAAGTTTGGAATTCAGTTAGTGTAGGAAGTTACTGCAGAGAGATTGGAGCATGTGTTTTACAATTTTGACAGAAACAGAATCGTGTGTAGTGGGTGTGTCTAGTGGATGTCATGGTTCAAGTCCCGAGGCAGCACACAAATGTTTTCTACTCTCGATCCACTTATGTGGTGTAAATTGGAACACGGTGGGAAGATTTTCCCAAAATTAAATTCGAAATTGCCTTATCAGGAGAGCTTATAGCTGATGCCATGGTATTAATAGTACAACATTAAGAAACATTTATATTGAGCCAATAAAATATTGGTTTTATTATTCTTTTTCTTTTTTCTTTCATCGTCTTTATTGTTATCGAACCTGCTTAGTGTCGTGTTGGGATCGGTGTATGAGGTATTTACAGTCGGAGATATCAAATATAAAGAATCAAGGAGAGGCTAGCAATTCTGGAGCTATATCAAGAGTATTTATTATCTCCAAACTTTGGAGACTCAAATCGGTCACATCATACAAACTTCCACATATCTAAAATACAGGCTGAAGAGAGACCAAGCTAAAAAGCGGGTCTTGATCTAATGGTGATCAAAACTGAGCTCCCCTCAGAAAGCCAGAACATGTATATTTATACAATGTGTCAAAGGGACAAAGACAAGTTCATTCTCACGGTCATCTAGCTAACACATGTAATCTGTTCTGGGAAAGGGTCTTATGAAACAAAGGGGGCTTTGGTTATTGGGAGAAAGACAGGAAGTCTTTTGTTTTGAAGGTTTAGGGGCACTTTAAAGATGTATACAATTTGGGGTTTATTTGGCTGGAATAAGTTATTAAACAAATGTCTTGGAAGGAGGTCTGTTATATCGCAGGGTGGGTCTTATCTGCATTGGGGCATACAGAGTGATATTAAATATTATTACTGAGGGGGTATGGACTTGTACAACCATTACATAACAATAGTTAAAGTTTGCTTTGTAGGCACAGGCTTTATAATTATGTGTTAAAGAATATCTTTTTACAGGAATATTTTTAGCTTAATGTAAAAAAAAACATAGAAAGGACCCCAGGCACACAAGGCATATAGATGTACTGGGACATAATGGAATGTGATTCCTGGGAATGCTTTTTTGTGCAGAGTTGAAACACATACTATAACAAATGATATAGGCTCTGTACCAGTGGTGCTCATTTCTGAATTTAAAGGCTGATTTCAATATTTTGTAGTATTTTGGGAATGTTCATTATTGTGTACACATGCAGTAGGCAATAGGTGTGTTTTACTCTTAAACCTACTACAGGGATGAACCAGCTATCACAAAGTATTTGATTGGTAAAGGAGCAGATATAAACAGAGGTAATGATAACGGACGGAGAGCGATCCACCAAGCAGCTTACAAAGGATTTGTTGACTGTGCAAGGGTCTTGATTAACCATGGATGTGACGTTAATGTACAGGTATGTATTTCTATAGATGAGAGAGTGACCTAATAAAGAGGGCTGCATCCCAACAGACAGGACGGTCAGCCCATGAGACTAACAGCCAACAAGACTGACAATGTCAAGTCTAGTGAACCTTCTAATAGATTTCCTTAAGGCTCATTATAGACTGACAGCCCACAAGTTTCTTGAGGGCCGGTTGACCTAATTGATATTGTCATTCTTGTGTGCAGTCATTCTCCTTTACCATTAGGCTGTAGGCTGTCGGTCTCATCGGCTATTGGTGTACCAGGATTTTAAGCTTAAGGTATAATGATGGATTAATGAGAGGTATAGTCCATACAGTCCATTACTAGATGACCCTATCCATGCAAGTACAAAATTCTCCAAACGAAATATCAGCAACGTTAAAATGATTTAAAACATTGCAATGATAGGGTAGTGCAAATAAAAGTAAAGTTATTTCAGAAATGGAGAAAAAGGTATTTAAAATTTGCGTTAAAATAGGCAATTTGGCCCAGAGTGGGGAATATAAAGAATGGAGAAATAGAGCTGAAGACTTTACGTGAGATGAAATAAAGATGCATAAAAAGCAGGCTTGGTAATTATAACCGCTTCAACTGGATTTCCCAATTTTTTCCTGATTTTTCTCTATTTTTCCCCAATTTTCTCACTCAAAAGTGGGGCATTTTCGTAAGATGCCATTTTTTTTTTTACTCAAGGGGGGCGTGGTTGAATTTTTTTTTTTTTGTAGTGCTCACTATCACCCTTGAAAAAGATAAGTACAGTAAAAGGTAAAAGCCAAGTTACAAGATAGGTTTAATGTTAAAAAGGTTTAACAAAAGTTGATATTCTGAAATTCAAAGAAATTAGTAAATTACGAATTAAGTAGTTGAGGAACGGTGTGAGATAATTATGTGGGAGTATAGTCATCCTGATCATGAAATTAATTGCAGTTAATATCTCTTAAGAATACAACTATTACATCCATGAATTCATTTACCTTGGTGATCGGTAACTGAGAGTGTTTACTACATGATATTGCAGTTGATTGAAATACCTATCATGCAAGGCAATCAATTAGGAGCATAGAAGAATTGGGAATATGACATTAATGCTACATAACTTCCATTAATTTGATAAAAAGGATACAGAGAAAGATACTCCCCTCCATGATGCTATAATGAAGAGCAGGGTAGATGTAATTGAACTATTGGTGAAAGTTCCAGACCTCGATGTGACTCTGGCTAACAAGAGAGAGTGTACAGCTCTACAGTATGCAGTTTTAAGGGACAAACCAGAGTAAGTACTCCCCTGGTCATATCATTTTATAATGATCTAGAATATGTATGCATGACCATTAGAAATTTCTTGCAAATAAAAGGGGTGATTTTCAGGGGTGTAAGAATGTTGGAAAAAAGATGTTTTTGAAAAGAGCAAGACATTTTATGAAAAAGAATATGAATAAATTTGTACCTGTTTTCAGAAAAATATGATACTTTTTGTAAATTTGTGGTCAAAAAGCCCCCAAATAGGGCTATATTTAGAGACCATTTCTACTTGCCAAAGCATGTGTTGTACAATGGGCATTATTCTCTTTCTGAACAAAGGCAAGTCCATTTGACAAGTTATCTTAATTTAAATGCAAGGGGCCTGGAAAAGGGTGCAGTCACTCTTTTAAATGTTTAGCAAGGAAAGAAATTACATCCATCAACGTATGATTATGAAAATTTCTGTCTGATCTCAAATATTTTCATTTTCTTTCATTATAACATTTTAGACCTGCTGAATTAATTGCACAGAGTTGCCCTCGATCTATTGTTGTTGCAAGGGATGACGGCCACACCGTATTGCATATCGGTGCTGTCAATGGCCATGTAGAAGTCATGAAGGTTGTTATGTCTGTAAAGGTAATTTACTTGGACGATCACATACCCTATGCTAGCAAAATGTTAAGGCACATAAAGACCCGTCTGGAATGCAAAAGACACAACTGTTGGGGATAATCTTGAAATTAACACTTCTGTTGCCCCCTTAATTGTACCCTCTTTGCATTAATTGTCACTACTTTGCCATACATGCAATTTTGCACAAAACAGTAGGCGCAGATTGACTGAAGGATTGCTTTGTGCAACACAAAAGCTTTACAAAATTACCCACTTCCAGTCTTGATTAGCTCCATGGCAACCCTCTTAATAGCAGTATAGATTGATCTTGCGCTGGAAACAGTTATGTAATTTTGATACCTTTTGCTAAAATTTTATGATTTTCAACTATTATGCGTTTGCATTTCAGTTAGGACTTTATGTAAGCTACGAGACAAGTATGTAAGCTACCAGACAAGTATTATACATAAAAAAAAAAATTAGAAAAAAACATTCCCCCGTCTGTAGCTCGTTTTGATTTTCCATGTTTATGCACTTCTGATTTTACAAATGTATTGGATTAGAATAGATATATGACAGTTGAATATCTGTAGTTGTTATGGTATAGCGAATGTGCAAATATACATGTTCCTGAAAGTCAACCGTATTTGTTTAGGCTTTCAATACAAGAGACACATTATGCAAAGTTAATCTCTTGTTTTAACATAAAGACTATCTCCCATTTCTCATTTAACTCAGATATTACATGATACCCAATTAAGGTAAAGCAATTTCTTATTTAGATAAGGATGAAACTGATTAATCTATCACAATGACCAAATAATGAAACTTGTATATTTTGGGTTCATAAGGATCATGGGTTGGATGTGAACGCTAAGAACGGGCAAGGACTGACAGCACTACACCTGGCTGCTCATGAAGGAAAATCCAACAGCATAGAGTTTCTGATATCACAGGGTGCTGATATCAATCTTCAAGGTGACGATGATCACACTGCCCTGCACCTCCTTGCCAGCAAAGCAAGGAAAGATCCAAGTGATATTGAAGACACTCCTACACTGAGGAAGGTATGTGTACGTTTGTGCCAAGGGAAAAAAAGTATGAGTGTCTCAGAGTAGCCCTGGTGTTTAATAATTGAGATAAATTTGATGCAAAGATTATATTCCCCATCAGTAAGAATATTTAGCCATGTATTTTATGCAATAAACCACGATTCGTGGTTACATTTGTCATCCAAAACATACCACAGATATTCTACATAAGCTATTGAGGTATTAATAAATATGCACATGTTATTTTGTTGCTATTGATATAATAGTTGGCAATGACAGTACTTATGCCATGATCTTTCAGGAACAAAACATATTATAAATGAAATTTATTTAAATAGCTTAATTAGTTGGGCACTGATGTAGCATGGCATTCAGTACTGGTATGTCTTGTTTCCATAGGATGCTTGCCCTAATGAAGAGATGGATGAGGAGGAATGATATTTGGTACATTCCAGACTGAGTAACCAATGTTAATAAAGGAGTTTTAGACACATGCAGTAATTTTCATGGCCTGGTTTTGGTCAGATGCCTTCCCAAATGGACAGACATGGATGATTAACATCAATGTGATATTCCAGACAAAAAATACTT
>BEXV01001685.1:34990-45639 GCA_003118195.1 Hemicentrotus pulcherrimus
CCCCCCCCCCCCCCCCTACTGAACAAAATCAGTCTGCCCAATTTTTCAAATTTTAATTAATAATAACAAATAACTTCACATTTGTACAAAGATTGATTGAATTAATGCTCTGTACTTTCTCCCAGATTTGCAAGCGTTTTAGAGGGTGTGGAGTTGATAACAGTGCTGCCGCTGCACTCTGCTACATGGTTCTTAATGGAGCGTCCATAGACATAGATAATGTCAAATGTCGAACACCGCTATTTTACATCAGAGATGCTGAGCTGAAGAAGACTTTGAAGAAGATTGCTCGCGAAAAGATGTAAGTTCTATGTCCTTTGGGACCAGCTTTGGTTGCCTTCTTTCTGTCTGCAAGGACAATAAACCATTGGTATATTTATCCCACGATTAATACAATATGGCACAGGGGGATTATTTGTGTGGTATTTAAAGAATTAAAGAAGATGTCAAAAATCATATGAGATAGAATTAATGTAAATTTAATTGTTTTAACCTTCTTCTTTTTTATGATAGACCAAATATTCTGTCTTCATGATGCTCTTCGTACCCCTCCACCCCATACTAATAAATATTTACCATTTTAATTCCCCTAAACTATTTTAAATTCTTTTTTTAATAACATAATTTCTAGTGTCATCATATAATTTATTTTTTTCGAGTACATCTTTGAATCACTAGTTCTGTTTTGATTTTTCTTGATTAATGCCATATTCATATCTCACCCTGTACCTTTTTATGATCTGAATTGATCTCCTCTGATCTCTACATGATTGTGTTCCTTCTTTTCCTCTACTCTTCAACTTTTTTTTTTTTTAATAATCCTGTCTTCATTTCATTTCTTATCTAAATGATCTTGTCACCTTGCATTTTACCAAAAGAACTTTTACCCTTGTCATTCATGAAACTAGTGTACTTACACATATATTTTCTTCACTTATTGCGATGTCATTATGTTTAGGATATAATGCATTTTATCAAAACCTTTTTCAGATCTGATGATATGTCATCATGGGAGGACCTCGGGGAAGATGAGGATGTGAAGAAGGGACGCCTGAGCAGTAACTCCAACAGTGTTGACGACGATGATATTATCGTAAAGCGTAACGATGGTCTGAGTGGCACTGATAAAAGCTCTCCAAATCGGATAAGACAGGACTCGGCTGAGAGTGAAAGTGGAGCTGATGGCCATCCAGCAGTAAACCAAAAGAAAACTGGCAAGGCAAAAATTGAAGGTATACATCTTCATATAAAATAAACAAGTTAAGTCTGCTGCATGCTACACCATCTGACAATGATCCGACTTTGGAAGAACTTGTGATAGCATTTTATTTGAACGTTTAAACATGTAAAATCTTTGTGACCAAGGAGCTGACTATATTTGATGAAAAGAATCTACCATAATTTCAGGGGATTTCATGCTCCTTTTAAGGGGGAAAAGCTACATTGGATCAGAATCATAGTTACGTCATACCAGGAGTGCGAGAATTTGAAGCCGTCTACAATTTGAAGCTGATTTGGCCTTTTACACAAATATTCAAGATGTTAATATTCTTATCATTATTTAGAACCAAAAGCAGTACGTCATTGTACTAATTCTTCTTATCGTGAACATTCAAATCCACTAATTTTTAAACTGAAAACTCTAAAAGGTGATGATATTTATACCCTGCAAACCGCACGTATTATGTTGGCTTACACAACGGGCAACTTCCCTCCTATTTCCCCCCATTATTTATTAATGATATAAATAAACATGTACACTTGTATTCCACAAGACAAGCTGACAAATTCCATTGGAGAAATCAAAAACCGAATTAGCCTTCATTTGACATGCTGGAATTCACTCTCTACTGTAATTCGAAATCTGAAGTCGACATTCTCTTTCAAAATACAGCGTGTTCACACACAAAAGAATTTATCCCAAAACTCTACGTTGTATAAAGAATCATCGTATAAATTCCAGGGTGTCCACAAACAAGAAACGTCATATAAAGAATCATCGTATAAATTCCAGGGTGTCCACACACACAAGAAAGTAATCACGAAACTCTACAGCGAAAGTCGTATGGGTGCGCAGTTTGCTACTGCGGTCATGGAATGGAAGCAAAAATGAGAGGTCAGGTCTCCTTTTGCTCGAGGTCACGTGAAGCCCGACCAGTTATACCGCATCTAGCTCAACTAGTTAGACTATTTACGTCCACACACAACACATTCCGTGATTAGACGTGATTAGTTATACGTTGTATAACGAAACGCAGGTTTTTTGCATCATTTCGTTATATGACGTATAGTTTTAGTAAGCGTCCACACACACAATTTCATTGTATAACTATCGCGAAACAGTATAACTATCCCGAAACGGTATAACTAATAACAGCTATAACAACTATGCTCCTAACCCATTACAAATGATTTGTGCTTCATCTTCATTTGATGTTATTCATTCAACCACTATATTTGTCCATGACCTGGCGTCATAAACATGTCTTCTAATGTCAACAGGTGTCTGGTATTTTGGAATTCTACAGTCTCCACTCTTTCTTTCTATCTTTTTCTTTTGCAAGTCACTCTCTCTCTCTCTCTCTTCATTATGTTTCATCTATACTATAAGCTGTTAGTTGAGTTTAGTTTAATTAATAATAGTTTAGCTTCATGGTTGATATGCTATCCTATATTGCCAAAGTTAGTAATGTTCTCCTATGTATTGTGTATTGTTCTATACAGTATGGGTATCATGTATTGTACTTTGAAACAGAAATTATATCACATTGATGGACATGCATGTATGTTTAAACAATGTATGTTTGAAATATGATGACGTAGAATTCAATAAATCAAATCAAAATTGAGAGGATAATGGTTGTTCAGATTTCAATAATATAACTGCCCTTTCTATGAAACTTGGATCACAGGAAATTGTGTATTGTTTGCAGGACTAGCATACTGCGCTTCACATTTGTGTATCTCACTTTGACAGACAAGCAACTAAGTACATATATATGTGTATAGAACCATTGTTGAAAGCAGCTCCTTTTTTTCATCCCCTCTTGCCAATCGTTTAAGCAAATAATACCACTGTTTACCGTCTTGTATGTGAACTAGCCTTTAAGACTTGTATATGGTGCATGTGTTGGTGCTTTATATATTCAGGTTAATATATGTAGTTATTAAAGGGAAATCCAACCTTGATACCAATTTACTCTCCAAGAAAGTAGGAACATCAGAGAAGCAAACTGGTCGAAAGTCTGGATGAAATTGGACAATAAAATGAGAAAATTATGAATTATGAAAGACAGAACACAGAATTAAGCAATATTTTTGTACAAATGGGAGAGTCTGTGTCTACATCACGATCCAGGGACCAAATTGCCTATTTCAGATTTGCACTCAGTGATCTCATCATATTTCAAACATTCATCATTCTTTTTAATATCAGTAGGATTTATTGCAAACTTTGGCAATTCCATTTCTCTGATTTGTTCTGCTTTCATTCAAACGAACTTATTACAAGGGTTGAATTGCATTTTAAATGGAATGGTTTGTAGACCTATCCTGGGGTCAAACAGGGTCAACCAGGAAATTAGACATACAGTACCTCCTATATGCGCATCACCCTAAAGCTGCAGCATTTACATCTGGAAGAATAACATCCTTGCTTAATTTGTTTGTTTGCCACTACAATATTTAGGAAATCCTAAAGTGAATTATGTTTGAAGTATTTAAGATATCTCTGAAAATAGGTTTCTGGATTTACATGCATTCTACATGCATAGTGCAAATTAAAAGAGGATTGCCATTTGATATCTTTGCTTGAAATGCACTGTGCACTGATAAAAGCTGCCAAAGCTAAAGCTAGAGTTCAAATTGTAGTGGATAAGTATCCAGATTGTGAACCACAAGGTTAGGGGTTCGAATCCCTGCTGCAGCATTAACATACATTGGCAAGGCATTAATCTACATTTGCCACACTTGATCAAGATGTAAGAAATGGACATGTGTAAGGAATTATCCCTTGAAAGGACTGCTATGATTGCTGGAGCTAAAGCTGGGGTAATAATATCCAAAGTCCTTTGGAAGCGCATGTAGACGTAATTACAATGTGACATTTGATTTACACTAAATGTTACTATTAAGACAGATAAGATTGTATATATATATATATATTGATTCATAAATAAGTTTGTATATATGTATGAAATCAATTTCTCTCATTTTATTCTCATTCCAGTCTTTGATCTTGTGCACGAAATTGAAGTCTCTGACCTAGACATGGGTACTGTGGTTGGGAAGGGGCAGTTTGGAGTGGTCCATCGAGCCTCCTGGAGGGGGACTCCAGTGGCAGTCAAAAAGATCTCCATGATGGGTAGCAGAAAAGATGAAATTGAGAAAGAAGTCGCGATACACAGGTATCCAAATGTGTTCCCATCACACATGTGTTACTAGGATAGTCTCGTGTCTAATTTACATTTTAAAGAAATTTACAGTCATGTGGCACGTACAGTGACTTTGGGGAATATTACAACAAATTAAAGTTCGAAAAGGATAATCTAGAGGTGTTATTTTTCCTAGTTTTTGTTTACTATTTGATCTAAACACTTGTTGACAAGTATTAAAAGGGTATCTTGGAAGATCATGAACTCGTGGTGGTTGGTCAGCATTACTAATGTGTGCTATGCTCTCCTGGAATCGCAGAATGTACATCCATTATTTAGAAGCAAGCTTTAATTCGCTGACCGTATAGAGTCATATCTATAAAGTCCTGGGACAAAATCATTGATTTATTAAGCTATATATGAATCCAGAATGTTTTTATTTACAGGTCATGCCTATTAAACTTGGTAGGGTAATGAGTAGGGGTTTACTCAGGACTTAGCTTTGTTCACCAGAGATATTTGGGATGAGAAATGATCAGCAAACTTTCTTTCTCCTCCATACTCTTCTCTCCATTAAGACGGGCATGTCATCCTAACATCGTTCAGATGATGGCTCTAGGATACCAGGGAAAAGAGGCCTTCCTGGTAATGCAGTTCATTGAAGGGCCAAGTTTACACACCGTCATTTTCCCTGATAGGGATGACGTTAAGGTAATTGAATCAAAGGTTTCCAGGAAAATGCAGGGCTGAAGGGAGCGGGGAAACAAACCATTTAAGTGAATGATAGGTAGACTGGATACCATTCAGTTCCCTGATTGTAAGTGCAAGTTTGACTTCATTCACATATGATTGATAGTTCTCAAAAACAAAACTGCATCAATGAAACTACATGTCCCAGTGCATGTCCTTCATATTGTTTAACTCACAGGAACACACCTATATAAGGACCACATCTACATACATTTTTTTTTAATACTCAAAATGTCATTAATTCTTTAAAGGTAGTTTACCATGTCATGTGAGAACAGAGCGTATTTCCCGAGACATAAATGTTTTTATGATAATATAAAAATCTTCAATTTTCCTCATCTATGAGTCCGAATCATTCTGTACATTGTTTTAATGGGTTTTATCTTATTGCTTATCAATAATCAACTTGCAGATTCCTCTAGACTGGGCTAAAAAGCTTCAGATATCTCGTGAGGTTCTCCAAGCCATAACCTTCATGCATGCCTGCAACATCTTGCATCTTGATATTAAGCCTGCCAATATTCTAGTAAGTACATGAGTGAAGCCATTTTAAAAGTTCAGAAAGTTTATTGATGTATTGAATTCCATGGAAGGAAAAACAATTGATGTAATTCTCACACAATTGTACTTCTTAGGCTTTTAAAGGGTGACTGTAAATTAATGTTGGATGGGTCTGCTAGGATCTACATGTATTTCTTGATATGTTTTGTGTGCTGATGTTACAGCTAAATCTATGTACAAAGAGAATAGACATATTCTTTCATACATGTATGTTATAAACGTGATACACACCATACAAGACTACATACAAAAACAGAAGATATGCAACCCTTTATATTCATGTTGTATATATTGATCTTTAAAACTATGTGTCCTGTATTTTATCACAAGTTCAGTCTTATTTTAGGGAATTTACCCATCATGAAATATAGCGGTTTTTATTCTGTTAGGTGGACTCTGCAACAATTCGTCCCTACATCTGTGACTTAGGCCTGGCCCACATCAAGAACCGTAACCTCATGTCCCAATCCGCAGTCAACATGAGAGGCACTCCGTGCTTCATGCCCCCAGAGGCACTTGGCGCAACAGAACCCGGTTACAGGCACTCCAACAAACATGACATCTGGTCGGTTGCAGGAACATTAGTGGAGCTGTACTCCATGAAGCGCCTGTGGGGAGACTCAATGAATCCTCTTATCCTAATGGCTCGTATTTATACAGGCCAGATGGGTAAACCTGAGTCTTTGACAGCTGTAGACTCTAAGGTTCAGAAGATCCTGGATCCATGCTTCAAACAGAAGCCAGAGAAGAGGCCATCAGCTTCTGATCTCCTGGATCAGTTCAATGACCTCACTTAATGGTAGTGTACAGAGTTTATAAAAGGGGAAAAAGTAATAATTTTCTTTGCTTTGTAAAAAACAATGATAAAGATAACATTTAAGTAATATTGACTGCCTTCTGGGCAATACGACATATATCGCCCGAACCGAAGGTGAGGGTGATATATAACAAGTCGTATTGCCCTGAATTGGGCAGTCAATATTACTATAATTAACCACATCAGACATCTAGAGCAAACAAGAAACTCTTACTATCTTATACTCTTAAATTATGTAGGCTACACAGGGTTTCCTAACATTAGAAGTTGCAAAAAAATTGTCAAACCAGTACTGTTCATCCAATGTTTGACAGATTTTCGATACACTGCAAACAGTTTGCCTAGGGTGTGATTGTTACGTCACAATGGAGTTCGCGCAAATTAAAGTGTGCATTTTCTTATACGAGATGCGCTATGTAAATTACAGTAACTGATGCGCGATGTAAATTACAACTGGATCTACATTATTGCTCACTAGTTTAACACGCATTTTGCCATTGACTTTTCTGAGCGGGGTAAAATATTTGTCCATTGGTTTACTGTATAACCTATATTGCCCGCCAAATTACACACAAAATCCCATTGACTTTTCTGAGCGGACTAACTTATTGTAATTTTGTTGACTTATCCATCAAACCTAGAAGACAATAACATTTAAAAATTGCCCTGCTCAGATGTCTGATATGGTTAATAATATTAGACTAGATTTTAATTCGTCACAAGGACGAATAAGGTGGTCTGTCTTCAAGTCTTATGATAGATGAAAACAATGAGAGAACATATAGATAGCATATAGTCTCAGCTACAACATACTCAAAAATCAACAAAAATCAAGCAGAAATACCGGCGATATTGCTCGCAAAAGACAAGAATGTAGAATCTAGATTTGAGAAAAAGTCATCTCCCATAAGGATTACACGCAAAGAGTAATGGACCAAGTGATAATAGGGTAATAATTAAGTAAATACGATTGTTTATAACATTATTTGCGATTGTACATGTTTTAATATTCAAAGGAGATGGTACAGTGAAAGGTCAAAAAGAAAAAAAAGTGAAAAAAAAAAATTGTTGGAGACGCCCGGACTCGAACCAGGGACCTCGAGGTCGGAAGTCAAGTGCTTTACCGATATACCAAAACATATCCCATTGAGATTACACGTAAACGGAAAATGGAATTCTCAAATCCCACTTTGTAAGTGAAATATGAGCATGATCCCGGCATCTGATCGAAAAATAAAGGGCACACTTAAGATAGCTCATTGTCTCAGCTACAACATACTCAAAGCTCAGCGTAAACGAAGATAAAACGACGAAGATATTGCTCGCGAAAGACGAGAATGTAGAATCCAGTTTTGAGGAAAAGTCATGTCCCATAGAGAATACACGCAAAATGTGAAAAATTGACATGCCTTCTTTAATCGCAAGAATACGCCATGATGCCATTGTCAAAGTGAAATTTCGTGGTGACTGCATTTGTAGAGAATTGTCTCAGCTAGAACATATCAAAATTTGGAAGAAAATCGATCAATATTAAGAGAGATACAATCAATTTTCCGAAAATTTGCTGACGTCATAATATGCAAATTGAAATTTCGGGTTCGGAGGCCATTATGATGACGTCATGAGTTCATTGAGTGTCAAATGAGACATGAAATCATATCTCCGACTCATAATCTATCTAAATATGAAAGAAAATTGGGGTTATCTATCCATTCTGAAGAGTTACAATGAATTTTGTATAGGCATGTTTTTTGCACATGTATGTTATGTATTACAAGAGCTCGCACGCACGGATGCGTTTCTTAACGGACGCTCATTCCGTTATTAATGGTCAGAAAAAGATGAACAAGGTATCAAAATGCTTGAAAAAATGTGACAAATATGATGACAGAGAAAATTTTGCGATTCTACGTTGCGAAATGTAAAAACGCGCGAAAACGCGCGCGCATGTGTGTGTGCGCGTTTTCTTTACAAAATGCTTTAAATGGCCTGGAACGTATTCGTTATTGAGATATGATAATGACATGATTTTTACAAAATGGCGCCTGGATGACGTCACGGTGACCTGATGACTGATAGAAATTTGAAGGAAATTGACCATGTCGATTTCGAGTGAACGTGTGCACAAAAAAGTGTACGGAAGAAATAAAAATAAATAAAGAAAGAAAGAAAGAAAGAAATAAAGAATAAAGAAAATTCTAGCGAAAACAATAGGTGATCTGTCTACGACAGACCACCTAATAAAGAAAGAATAAAGAAAATTCTAGCGAAAACAATAGGTGATCTGTCTACGACAGACCACCTAATAATGTTATAGCGCACATATTCACCAAACATAGTGCGCAAGGTGTTCCAATATTATCCTTGCTGTACAAAGTAGTTAGAATACTGATTCCGGTACTCACAGCATTGAATAAATTGAATATTACTGGTCCCCATTTATGCCTGGTTGGAGAGTAGAAAATGTATATTAATGTCTTGCAAAAGGACACCAGTGCTGCACCCATGTCCTTGGCACCTCCAAACAAATGTTGACTGGAGAATCATAAATACAACTGTACAGTAAAACACAGATCTTCAAAAAAAAAAATCACCTTTCAATGTCTGCTGGAAAAATGATGTTTGAAAAAAAGATCATGTGATATTCAATGGCTCTCAATTTTTTTGTAACAGCTGGTGGGATAATGAATGTCAATTAATGGTACATGTACAATTTTTTTTAAATGTATTGTCTTTTGATGCATCCCAAAGTGATTTTGAACTTTTCAAAGGAACAAGACTGTACATAGCACAAGTATTCATTTAATCATGATCTATAACCATAATGTCTAGAGGCTTGCCATCTCAAGAAGAACGTCACATTTCTTTGCAACACAGTGATTAGTCTGCTTGAATGATTTAGTCTTATTTAATGTACTTATTGTAAAAAAGGAATGGTCAATTCAAGAGAGATCTCAAAGAGAAACATATATGCATTTAATGGCTTTAAAAAAGCTCCTACAATCTTTCCAAGGTCAAAATTCTACATATATATTTATAGAAATTAATAGAAAATTTATTTTGAGTGTACTTCTCTATTTATATTTTGTTAAAGGGATCCGGTAACTTTGTTTTAGATTCTGAAACAAAATTCTGGATTTAGCTCATGATACAATGATAATTATAAACCTTTAGGTCAGTCAGGAACCCATGACTTTCACAAGCCTACCGCCTGTCTGATTATCAAGATATTTATGATTGGAATTACAAATTTTGAAAACCGTTCACCTGACGGTTTTCATAACACTACAGTCTATTGGGGAAAACGAGTATGGTAAAACCGGTCACTCAACGATTTTTACTTTTTCGAGGCACTTCTTGATCATTTTGAAGCGCAATTTTTTTAGGGCTTCAATATTACACCATACCACAGACACTGATAACACGTAGGGCCGTGTATCTCAGATAATTGTTACACGATCCCTTTAATAATGAGCATAACAAACCAGAACAAGAGTGTATTTGATATGTATATTTCTTATACATGTCAAAATGTCATGCTTGAGGTACAGGAATTACAACACATGTATGCATTCATAATTGCTGATTAAATATACATACATATATATATCTGGTACAAAGTGAACCCACTTCAGAACCTCTTGAAATTTCAAACATTCTATAGTCTTTAGTATGAATTTTGAGTTTTTGAAACGTAAGTGGTCATTTTGTAGCGATACTGGTCAAAATGACTGCTTAATTGCATGGTGTTTTTCTTAAATGAGTAGAACCTTAGATAACTGTGAAAGCATACCACAAGATATCAGTCCAGATTCCTCAAGAACGTGGACATGAAAATAATAATCATTTTTACATGTATTTGTAATGAAACATCATGTCTTTATAATAACATGGTTTGTAAGTATGTACATGATGTCTTTCTTGTATTAATTTGTAATGAAAAAAAAAGAAGTTTTAGTCGGCATGAAAACATAATTTTGTTTGAAATGGTTTCCCAATTCCCTGGCACTATTTTTAAAAATTGTGTTAAAAAAGTTTTTTAAACACTTGCTTGACAAATATTTTTAAAGAAAATGAAGAAAATGTGATAAACCTCTTTTTCTTCAAGCTCTCAAAAAATTTCAGACATGTGCACCCTCCCCCCCCCC
>BEXV01001685.1:71475-92992 GCA_003118195.1 Hemicentrotus pulcherrimus
CCCATCATGGAGATCTTTTTGACTGCCACTGGAGTCCCCCTCCAGGAGGCTCGATGGACCACTCCAAACTGCCCCTTCCCAACCACAGGACCCATGTCTAGGTCAGAGACTTCAATTTCGTGCACAAGATCAAAGACTGAAATGAGAATAAAATAAGAGAAATATAATATGATACATATACACAATCTAATATATAAATCATTATTAATATATACAATCTAATCTGTGTTAGGCCTAAGAGTATACATTAATTGTACAGCAATTATCACATTATAATAATATATATATGCGCTTCCAAGGACTTTGGATATTATTTCCCAAGTTTTAGCTCCAGCAGCCATAGCACCGTCCATTCAAGGAATAATTTCTACCACATAACCATTTCTTACATCTGAGTCAAGTGTGGCAAATGTAGATTAATGCCTTGCCAATGTATTTAAATGCTGCAGCAGGGATTTGAACCCCTAACCTTGTGGTTCACAGTCTAGAGACTTATCCACTACACCACAACATCTCTACTACATAGTGCATACTGATAGTGCATTTAGCCTTTCCCCCTCAAAAGGAGCATGAAATCCCCTGTAATTTAGATTATATTAATCGAATGACTAGTCAGCTCCTTGGTCATTAAGATTTTTCATGTTTAAACGTTCAAATAAAATGATATCACAAGTTCTTCACGAATCAAATTGTAGTCATGGTGTATTGTTTTTTTCATATGTAGATGTTTACCTTCAATTTTTGCCTTGCCAGTTTTCTTTTGGTTTACTGCTGGATGGCCATCAGCTCCACTTTCACTCTCAGCCGAGTCCTGTCTTATCCGATTTGGAGAGCATTTATCAGTGCCACTCAGACCATCGTTTCGCTTTACGATAATATCATCATCGTCAACACTGATGGAGTTACTGCTCAGACGTTCCTTCTTCACATCCTCATCTTCCCCCAGGTCCTCCCATGATGACATATCGTCAGATCTGAAAAAAAGTTTTAATAAAATGCATTATATCCTAGACATAATGACAATGCAATAAGTGAAGAAAATATAATTGTAAGTACACTATAGTTTCATGAAAACAAGGTGACGAAAAAGAATTATTATGTAAGATCATTTAGATAAGAAATGAAGACAGAATTATTCCCAAAAACAAAAATTGAAGACTAGAGGAAAAGAAGGATCACAATGATGTAGAGATCAGAGGAGATCAATTCAGATCATAAAAGGGTAAAGGGTGAGATATGAATATGGCATTAATTAACTAAAATTAAAACATAACTAGTGATTCAAAGATGTTCTGGAAATAAGAAAATATAACTTTATAAAAGATGAGACAAGAAATTATGTGATTTTCAAAAATATGATTTGAAATAGTTTAGGGGCATTAAAATGGTATATATTTATTGATAGCAGGTTATGAAGAGCATTATGTAGGCATAATATTCTGCCTACAAAAACAAATATTACTGGTAATACAATTATAATGACATTATTTCATAAGATTTTTGACATCTTCTTTAATTCTGTATATACCACACAAATAATCCCCCTGTGCCACATTGTATTAATCGTGAGATGAATATACCAATGGTTTATTCCAGTATCAAACACTGATTCTAGTGCAAGATTCATCTTCGCTAGTGTTATGTAGGCTGCCTTGGAGCTATGGGTACTTTTGCAATGCTATTGTGTTGCTCAAATCAATAATTCTGTAAATTGTCACATAATTGTCATTGCAGATAGGGAAAGAAGGCAACCAAAGTGTTAAGGATATTGACTTACATCTTTTCACGGGCGATCTTCTTCAAAGTCTTCTTTAGCTCAGCATTCCTGATGTAATATAGCGGTGTTCGACATTTGACATTCTCTAGGTCTATGGAGGCTCCATTGAGAACCATGTAGCAGAGTGCAGCAGCAGCACTGTTATCAACTCCACAATCTTTGAAACGTTTGCGAATCTGGGAGAAAGTACAGAGCATCAAGTAAATTATTCTTTGCTCAAATGTGGAATGATTTGGTATTTTTAAATTAGAACACCAAGATAGGATATTCGAAAATCTGAAAATGTAAGACCACTGGATATTATTTGGGAAAGGTACAAGTTGCTTCAGGAAAGATGTTAGTGGAAATCCGTCCAAATTAATGAGTATTCAAACTATAATCACATGATTTAATGACTAAATGGAGTCAGTTGCTATCGGTGAATGTTTATGAACCCAAGCAGTCGAACTGAATGTTGCTTTGAACTCCTTCAATTTAATGGTGGCAACGGGGGGAAAGATATTCTAGTAATAAAATGACGGTTGATTCATACTCCATCATTCACATGGTGATAGCAGTAAGAAATGAACACAAGTGATTAAAATGAAGTGTTTCAAGGTATTTTTGTCTAAAATATAGATGTCAATCACCCATTATGTCTCTCCATTAGGGAAGGCATCGCACACACAAAATGAAAGTTATAGCATGTGTCTGAAACTCCTTCAGAAGCATTGGGTGCACTGTCTGGAATATTACACAGTACCAAATATCTCTCCTCCTTATCCATCTCTTCATTAGGGCAAGAATCTTGTAGACATGGAACACATTGAATGCCATCTTACATCAGTGCCCAACTAAACTATAAAAAAGGCATTTATAGTATGTTTTCTTCTCGAAGCTTATGGCATACTATTGTATCAACACATCGACAGCATCGAAATGATTTTAGACATTAATGTGTACAAAGCTACAAATACATTAATTGATACCTATTATGTAGTGTAACTTTGGTATGTTTTGGGGTGGCAAATGTACCCGCAAGTTTGTGGTTTATTGCATTAAAGATAAGTGACTCATGCATCAAATTCATCTCTATTATTGAATACAAGGGCTTCTTCTATGAGACACTCTTACTTTTATCTCTTGGCACACACAAACGTAGACATACCTTCCTCAGTGTAGGAGTGTCTTTGATATCACTTGGATCTGCCCTTGCAGTGCTGGCAAGGAGGTGCAGGGCAGTGTGATCATCATTACTTTGAAGATTGATATCAGCACCCTGTGACACTAGAAACTCAATGCAATGGGAATATCCTTCATGAGCAGCCAGGTGTAGTGCTGTCAGTCCTTGTAATTCCTTTGCGTTCACATCTAACCCATGATCCTTCCATGAGCACAAGATATACAACTTTCATTATTCGGTCATTTTAAATAAATCAGTTTCATCCTTATAAGAACTTGATTTTCCTTAATTAAGTATCATGGAAATGGACGACTGTTCGACAAGCTCCACCCATTGCCGACAGGAACCGTGAGGCCCCTGTATTAGGCCTAATGGGAGTTAGACAATTGAGTAGTTATCATGTTAAAACAAAAGATTTACATTGCATAATGTGTATATTGTATTGATAGCCTAAAATGAAGTCGACTTTCAGGTGCATCTTTACACATTTACCATACCATCATAAATACCAATATTTAACAGTTATATAGCCAATCCAATACAATTGTAAAATCGGAAGTGCATAAACATGGAAAATTAAAACGAGCTACATGCAGATGGGGAAATGTTTTTTCTAATACATTTCTTTTATGTTTTAAACTTGTCTAGTAGCTTAATAAGAGGAAAGGGTACATAAAGTCGTAACTAAAATGCCAACGCATAATTGTTGAAACTGTTGACAGTAAAGATCAATCTATACTTGTATTATGTGGGTTGTCATGGAGCTAATCAAGACCAGAAATGGTAACTTTGTAAAGCTATTATGTTGCACAAAGCAATCTTTCAGTCAATCAGTGCTTACTGTTAATGTTATGTGCAAAATTGCTTGTATGGCAAAGTATAGTGACCATACAAACGGGTATATAAATGAAATCTCATCATTACCACCAACAATTGTGTCTGTTGGTTTCCAGATATGTCTCGATGTGCCTTAACATTTTACTATGGTACTTAGTCCAAATATAAAATCACCCAGTGAGTTCTAACTTTGTACATGTGAGACCATAAGATTAAGATTTGATTTAAATCTAAAAACATTATTTTAGTTGCTGGTCTCGATCGTGCTGGTCTCTAAGACCAGAGGGTTCGAGACTAAGATCAAGATTAAGACCGACACCATGCAAGACCAAGCAAACTGGTCTCAAGACCATTCTCAAGACCTCCAACGTGAAATTACCTTTACAGCCATAACAACTTTCATGACTTCTACATGGTTATTGCATGCTCCGATATGCAATATGTTGTAACCGTCATCCTTTGCAACACCGATAGATCGAGGGAAACGTTTTGCGATTAACTCAGCAGTTCTAAAATGTATAATAAAAAAAACTGAAAACATTTAAGATCAGACGGAAAATTTTCATAATAATGAATTCAAAGAATTCTGGGATCCTTTTTTTATGTACATCCCTTATGGAAATTGATGCAAGCTTGTTACTATACTAGCTTGCACGGTTAAAAAATGGAAATGCCATCTATCTGTTAGGACATAGGAAATATATTTGCAGGTCAAAAATTGTGCAAGCTTGCAAGCTGTAACTGGCAACCTTGCATTTTCCAAAAAAATGCAAATGAGGCAGCTTTTCAGCCAATCAGAAACAAGAAGCGTGGAAACTTGTTTATATATTTTCCTCCAGCCTTTTCTTATGTTTCATCTCTAATGTTGACAGCCTTTTTCAAAAGTATTTTGCGCTATGTAAGATCCATATTATAAGTTATTTTATGTATAGACCATACAATGATCCCTAATTCATTAGCGAACAATCAAATGTTTTGAAATAATTATTGACCAATAAAATTTTGCATACATATAAACTTATAATAAACAATAAATGATAATTCGGTCATAGATGGGTTTTGTCCGTAGCATGTGAAATACACAAAAGTACACTGTACTGTGAGAATGAGATTATGGAGATACTCGAACAACGTTTTAAAAATATTTGTTAAATATTTGCAACATTTCATTTTTTGTAATAATTGAAAGGTTTAAAGAAGTTATAGCATTTTGTATTTTAAAATTTCATGTACGAAACTGAACACCGGGCAATTGGTTTCCCTCATTTGATTTAACTGTATTATGTTTATATGGTTGTGTAAAATGTTGGCCTGCAAGCTACCAATAATTGAGATTGCATCCCTGCAAGATCTGCAAGTTTTGCAAGCATGCAGGACATATCCTCTTATCTGTCCGAGTTCGCAGCAAGCTTGAAAGAACTTTAGATTTTGCCTCTGCAAAAGCTTTATTGTGTGCCTCTTCAAGCTTGCATGATTGCAAGTGCTTTAAATTATGCTCCAGCAAGATTGCAGGGCATGTCTTCTTTAATCGTCTTCAAACTTGCAGGCATATCTCTATTAATTTGCCTGCAAACATACAGCGAGTTTCATATAAGATTTCGAGCAGGTGTTGCAAGCATAAATTTTTAATGCAAGCTTATTAAGATTGCCGCAGGCATGCTGCAAGCTTAAGTTTTTATAAGAGATGAGTGACCGCACCCTTCCCAGGCCCCTTGTATGTTAATAAAGATAACTTATCAAATTGATTTGCCTCTGTTCAGATGGAGTACAATGCCTATTGTACAACATATGTATTGGCAACAATTTTTCAGCAGTCAATTTATGATAATAAATGAATTTCTACATGTATCTGGACTCTAATATACTTCATTTTAACCATAAACATAACCTAAAATAGAATCCTAAAATGTTCTCTTTGTCAAAATAAATACCAGGACAAATTTCGTTAGAGCTTAGCAATTAAGCTAGTTCATGACAAATCAAAACCTTATAAGTCACATCAAAACCTTGGCTTGATCGAGTGACACAATGGAACTGATGCTTCACACGGAACAAGCATAAAGGATACCGATGGTGTCATATCATATTCAAAGGTGAAAACCGTGATCATTAGCAGAATTCAAAAATAGCCCTCAATTTTTCATACACTAAAAGAACTTTCTCCAGATATATGATCCTTTTTTGCATTACAAGGGTTAGTATTTGGCTCTAAAAAATATAGCCCTGTTTGTGCGCTTATCAAATTTTACAAACAGTACCTTATTTTTTATGACAAAAGGTACAAACGTGTTCATATGCTTGCAAACATTGTGAAAATATGACCCCTTTTTCATGGAATGCCTTGCTCTTAGTCTTTTTTTTTTTTTGCACAATATTCCTTCATCCTTGAAAAATACCCCATTTTTACATGAAAATTCTGTTGGTCATGCAAACGAATTCAAGGTCAATGTGAATTTATACGATCAGGGTAGCACTTACTCAGGTCTGTCCCGTAAAGCTGCAAACTGTAGAGCTGTAAACCCTTTCTTGTTAGGAACAGTCACATCAAGGTCTGGAACTTTCACCAATAGTTCAATGACATCTACCCTGCTCTTCGTTATAGCATCATGGAGGGGAGTATCTTTCTCTATATCCTTATATCAAATTAATGAAACTTACGTATAGCATTAATGTCATATTTCCAATTCTTCTATGTTCATAATTGATTGACGTGTACGAATGGTATTCCAATCATCTGCAATATCATGTGTAGTTAACAGTAACACTTTCAGCTACTTATATCGCCCCCCAAAAATAATACTTGGATGTAATACTTACACTCTTACGAGAAATTAGCTGCATTTTAGTTCATTTTCAAAACACATTTGTGGCTCAGTAAATAAATATTGATTGAAAAATTGGAACCAGCTGGATTTGAACTGAACCTGCCATCTTCTGCTTGCCGGGCAGCAACTCTACCACCAGGCCCTCACTAGCTGGTCCAGGGAAAAGTCACCATTAACTAGAAACAAATACCCAAGCTCTCCTGATTCAATCTGACTTATTAAAGGAAACCAAAACCTTCATACTAAGTAACTTTTATTGTAAAGTTTAAGATATTTAAAAAATATTATTGAAAATTTGAACAAAATCGGGCAAGGAATAAGGAAGTGAGAGCTTTTTGAAATGACTAGTCACTAGAGGGCAGTATTCAATTTGATGACACCATCTGTGAACAACTCTCCATGCCTTTTGAATACTGCCCTCTTGTGACTAGTCATTTCAAAAAGCTCTCACTTCCTTATTCCTTGCCCGATTTTGTTCAAATTTTCACTGATATTTTTTAAATATCTTAAACTTTACAATAAAAGTAACTTAGTATGAAGGTTTTGGTTTCCTTTAATATTCATTAGGACAATCATTTTTATAAATGTATTGCTTCCTAGGAGAAATGTAATTGTTTAAACATATTTTTGGCTTAAATCAATCTTGTAAATTGAAAACGAGACAGAAAAAATCTTGGAACCAGCAGGATTTAAACCTGCCATCTACTGCTTGCCGGGCAGCAACTCTCCCACCAGGCCATCACTGGTCCATGGCACAGTCACGATGAACTAGAAACAATACCAAAGCTCTTCTGATTCATTCTGACTTATTAATATTTATTAGTACGCCATCTATACGAGAAGGATTTCCATGACAATTGTACCCTCAACAACTACTACTTTTCTAGGAGAATCCACCCCAACCAACTAATTAACTCACAGGCGATTAACAACCCCCGGAACCCCCAGGTCCATCATGTGGGCTGCAGCCCTCTTTATTAGGTCACCGTCACATCTATAATAATAGGGACTTTTAGATTTGCGTGGACTAGTGACGTCCATTCAAGGCAGTGCATTAAAAGGACGTCGACTGTAGCAATCCCCATTGTCTTCGTGCGAATCTAAAAGTCCCTAATAATAGACATGTTCATACATACCTGTACATTAACGTCACATCCATGGTTAATCAAGACTCTAGCACAGTCAACAAACCCCCTCACAGCTGCTTCATGGATCGCTCTCCTTCCTTTATCATTACCTCTGTTTATATCCGCTCCTTTACCAATCAAATACTTTGTGATAGCTGGTTCATCCCTGTGGTAGGTTTAAGAATAAAACACACTTTTGCCTACTGTGTACTAGACATTCTACATATACGTACTACAAACTATTAGAAAATCCTTGAAATGTGCCTTTAAATTTAGAAATGAACACCACTGGTTCAGAGCCTATATCAGATTTTTTTTATAATATGTGTTTTTACTCTGAAAAAAATTGCTTTCCCAGGAATCACTATGATGTCCCAGGACATCCATGTAATTTTTGTTGTTTTTATTTCATTGGAGACAAAACAATTATCCAAAATTGTTATACTTTGCGTGCTTGGATCCTATATGCAATTTTTAATTCATAATCTAAAAGTATTTCTGTAAAAGGATATTATTTCAAAAAGCATTACATAATAATAACCTACAAAGCCAACTTTAGCCATACAGCAGAATCTATAATAATTGTAAGAAAAAGAAGAAAAAGAAGACAAAAACTAATATTTATATAGCGCCTAATATTAATGTTTCTTAATTATGCTGGAATTCAAGGAAAATTTTCTAATGGGCAGAACTTTACAACACATGGGTGCAGAGAAAAGAAAACATAGAGGTTCGGTTTTTTTTTCATTTCCTGTAATTACATCATTTTGCATTACAATGACTCAACAAAACAATGCCAAAGATATTTCAATGCTCATTATGTTATATCATTTATTATTGTTTGTTATTGTTTATTTTATGTGAAAAGGAATGAAAAAGAAATTACTCTGTATAGATCTACTATTACTAAAAAAGGACATTCCTGTGCTGCGGCGGGACTTTAAAACCATGTGATCCACTAGACGTACCCACTATAGACCACGACACCTCTACACACATTTGGATTTACATCGTACATCACATCATTCATGTGTCTCTCATAATTGTAAGACATGCTCCAATCTCTCTGCAGTAACTTCAGATTCAGATTCAGAATAATTGTATTGGTCCATTTGAAAATTCAGTTGAACTTCCTACACTAACGAAATTCCTAACCCAAGGAAATTAATCCTAGCAATTGAAATGACTTGTCTGAAAAGTATATGTCAATCCTCCATCTCTCTTTATTGGGGATGACATCTAACCTAAGCCTTACCTGAAACCCAAACACAACCCTTACCCTAGTCTCGTTCAGATATTACTCAGCAAAACGGAAGCGTGTTTTTTTTACGATGACATGAAGTGTAATAGGCTTAAATGTCTTACATGTTACACAGAGCTCATTGAATATGCACAGGACCCCAGTTGCCCACATTTTGCATTCATCTACATACCGGTATCAACAAAAAACCTCAGGGTGTATTTTCTTTACCCTTAAATTACTTTCAACAAGAAATTGTCAGAGCAAATGTCACCATAGGGATTGTTGCTGGAGCAAATATCACATTATTGCCTGCCACATGACCTACCCCTCGACAGAGTGATAAAGCGGAGTGCTCCCGCCATCATCAGTGATATCTATCTCAACCCCTGACTCAAGAAGTGCCTGGACTACTTTAAGATGACCATAGCCAGCTGCGCTGTGTAGGGCTGTCCTCCCACCAACTTTCACATTTGCCTGTAATATAATAAGCATGATAAGACAGAAACCTTTACATACGGCCAGTAGCCTAATTAATATCAATATTGCTCTTCCTGAGGAACCTGCAATTATTATAACCCAAGCATTACCTATTTATTAATTTGGCCTGAAAGGGACAAATCAAAGATCAAACACAGAGCTTTCATATATGTGTGATAGTCATGAGCCCTCACCAATAAACCACAATGCTTGTCTTGGAAGGATTTGATGTGCAAAAAGTTACATTTCATATTAATGAAGATCTATGTATTAAAGTTGCAATATAATACCTATACTGGGAACTACAATTTACAAGTAAAAGTTAAACTCTGTATTGAAAGACATTTTGGAAAACAAAAAACTGTCAAGTGCATGAGTAGTATGACACTGTCAAACATGAGTGGGCAAGATTCAAAAAAGTTTAATGACTATTACTATTAATTAGACCCAAACGGACAACATTTCCCTTTAGTAAAATTTCCTTGTTGCAAAACTTTTTCAGTATTGTCATAAAAGTTTAATGTCTCGAGAGTGTTTTTATTTACAGATTTGAATTAAAACGAGATTACCTTTTCTGGTGATGTGGATAGAATCTCCATGACATGTTCAACATTGCCTCTCTTAGCGGCCTTCATCAGTTGAGATTCTTCGTCTCCTTCGCCTGAACCACTATCGGATGAGCCGCCAGCTTTTGTTTTGAGTAGTGAAAGGAAGGCTTTAAGGATTTCAGTTTGTCCACTTCCATCTGGAACAGTGAAAAGATACCAATAATAACAAAATTAACATTTGTATGGCACTCAATACTATGTTCCTAAGCACTTCACATTGTAGATATTGTATATAGTTGCTAAACCCCACAATACAGTGCACACACTCTGCTCCCTGGGGAGTATTTCGACCAGGCACTATTTTGCAAGCGCACACATGCCAATTCAACCACATTGACATTCACAATCCACTGGGTACCCATTTATCACCAGGATGGAGAGTGGGAAATGTAGATTAATATCATAATACCAAAGGGAATCGATGTCGCGCCAGGACTCAAACCGTGAACCAGTTGATCCATATTCCCATGACCATGACACGATTGGTCTTAATTTATCCAGAATCATTGTTATCAGCAACATGTGTCAAAATTCAATGACAGATTGCTCACAGCCAGTCAAGGGCAATAGTTTGTAACAGTTATTGCAACTTGACACTGATAACAGGTTTTATGATTCAGGGTCCAAGGTTCTTACCAGAGGATAATAAGCCTTGGTGATTATATCAAACATGGGGGACTACAGCAGAAATTGCCAAATGCATAAATTGTCTTTCACAAGGGTAGAAGCAAGCTTATTAAATATGCTTATGCAAACTTTCAACCTGTCAAATTGTTCTGGTCTTCTTAAATCATTGATATTCCAATCAACCGACCTAGCTTGAGGCCTGTAGATTCAGCACCCTGCTTGTCATCCTCTGATGAGCTCTTCTTGACCAGGATCAAGCAGCAGGGATGCCATGACCACATTTTCTCCACACCAATGAATCGTACCCGGCTGTTGTAACATGAGTCAACGTTCATCACCATCCCTTCCATTCCTAGACACTGAAAATAGACATGAAGTATTTTTTTCCTTCATCATGATTTGAATACATCATGATAATGTATTCAAACCTTAAAGAAGACTTTTAAACAAACTCTCTGTAAAAGAAGGTTTTATACTGGTACAACTCTTTGTATTATGTATCATAATGTTTGTGATCCCTATTGATATAGGATTCCATATACAAAGGTAATTCTTGGTCCCAAAGAGTTTCCTAAAAAGACCACAAATCCACATTCAGAAATATGGTAAGACCTATATGTTATAATCCCCAGTGGCTCCCGTGTACCATACTTGCTCATCAAAGGCCACTGAACTTTTTGTCTTACAAGATAAAAACCAAAGTCTAATATCATGCAAAATAATTATTGGTATTTTTTTGCATAAAATGAATAATCATGCAGCTTTGATAAATTGCAATCATGGTCTATATAGGCTTTAAATGTCTTGCAACATACTGATTGACCCTTGTGAAAGATTTGCATTCTTAGTTACTGCCAAGTCCATCGTATTTCATAATTTTGTTTCCAGCAAATGCATCTGCAAGCATGAAGTAATTATAAATGCAATAATCATCAACAGTATCATAACCTATAAAGCTATTGTAATAATTATAGTAGAATAATAAATTTGGTACAATCATCAGATGTATTACTATTTTTTAAGTAATTTGTAACAATAGAATCAGTCCATGCATTCGAGTTTTTTTTTTTTTTTATGCAATGCATTTCATAGTAACATTTTCGAAATGAGGGAGGTTTTACAGTTAGTCTTTTATATGGTTGATGCACAAACCAAGCACAGTGGGGCTCAATTACTGGTACAAGACTTCCATGCTACTCTATACATAAAGGGTTAACAGGTATTAAATGCAGAACTTAATATTGTTTAAAAGTTTGTTTTGACTGACCTTTTCCATGCCATCGATCCATCCATTTTGACTGTTTTCTTGAAGATTCATCACTAACTTTAAGTCTTTATTTATCTGCACACGGTCTCCCTTACCTAGCCTAGGAACCTGGAAAAAGATTTGTATTTGTTTTTTAATGGAGAAACAATAGAAAGAGAAGAAAATGTGAAAAGATGGAGATGGAGAGAAATAGATACAATGAGGGGAAGGGATTAGTAGTAGTAGTATTTATTTCCGTATAAAAACATAGTAACAATGCATGAGATACGGTGGATAGCCCACATTCAGCTTACCTGACATGGGAAAGCTGGTCTTCCGTGGGGTCCGGAACAATTACATAAACAAAACAGAACATAAATACATATCTAAACAACAGTAAATACTAAAAAATAGATTTGTAATACCTGTTTGGAACAAGTAAAGGTGGGCTGGTTCAACTAAAATTTGAGACAAAATGAACGGCGTATTTGAGATAGCTAATCGTTTCAGCTACAACATACTCAAGGTTCATTGTAAACAAAGCTAAAAACACAGAGATATTGCTCGCGAAAGACGGGAATGTAGAATCCAGTTTTGAGAAAAAATCATGGACCGTAGAGAATACACACAAAAAGAGAAAAATTGACATGCCTCCTTTAATCGCAAAAATACACCATGATTCCTTTGTCGAATTGAATGTTTTTGTTAAATGCCTTTGTAGTAAATTGTCTCAGCTAGAACATATCAAAATTTGAAAGAAAATTGATAAATATTTACAGAGATACAATCAATTATCCAAATATATGATGACGTCATAATATGCAAATTCGTATTTTGAGTTCTAAGGCCATTATGATGATGTCACGATACACTTAATGGCCAAATGAGACATGAAATCATATCTCCCACTCATACTCTATCTAATTACGAAAAAAATTGAGGGTCCCGTTGCATTCCAAAGAGCTATAATGGATTTTGATTAGGCATGTTTTTGTCCATATATGGCCTTATTAAAAGAGCTCGCGCGCACGGTCTTTTATCTTGAATGGACGCTCATCTTGTTATTAATGGTCATAAAGAGATGAACATGGTATCAAACTGTTTGAAAAAAATATGAGAAATATCATAAAAGAAAAAAAAATGGCAATTTTATGTAGTTTAATGGTGTAACGTGCTAAAACGCGCGCGCATGCACTTGCGCGCAATTTTTGATAAAATGCTTAAAATGGCCTGAAACGTATGCAAAAAGAATTTAGGGCGATTTTGAGCACTTTAAAACTTTGCGCGCGCATGGACGCGCGGACATACGCGCACGCGCGCATTTTTTTTACCTGAAATTGACCGGACTGATATTGACCTTGATCATGATAAATATGATTGACAAGTAACTTTTGGTTATGAAGATATGATCATGAGTTATTTTTCACAAAATGGCGCCTAGATGATGTCATCAGTCAACGTCAAGGTTAAAAACCTTATTTTGATTTCTCTTTATGCCTATTCATATGTATGCCAAATTTCAAAGCATTTGATTGAACCATTTCAAAGTTATCGTGCTAACAAAAAAGTGGGTCGAAATAAGAAAAATGAATAAATAAATAAATAAATAATAAAGGCAATTTTAACAAAATTATAAGGTGGTCTGTATTAGATACAGCCCACCTGATAATAATAAAGGCAATTTTAACAAAATTATAAGGTGGTCTGTATTGAGTACAGCCCAATGGTATATTATTTTCTATAGGGAGAGGCGTATCAGGAATTTCTTTTGCTAAATTACTTCCTACTTCAGCAAAGAAGGTATTGAAAAGATTAGCAGTATCAACATTACTTTCTGAATTAAGCGCAACTATTGGCGTGTCACGTTTCTTATTTTGAATGATAGATTTTAATGTCTTCCAAGTCTGTTTTGGATAGCACTAGAAAGTGAGAATTTATCAGAGTAGTATTTTCTCTTTGCTTTTCTTACATCAGTAGTAACTTTATTACGTAGTACTCTATATTCACACATGAGTTTTTCATCTTTTAGTTTAAAAAAGAAGGGATCGAGAGAAAGAGAAAGAGATTGTGTAAGAAAGAGGGTGTGGGAGAGCATTTGTGTGTGTGCGTGTGTGTGAATAGAAGAGAGAGAGGGTGTGGGTATGCATAAGAGAAAAGGAGAGAAAGAGAGATTGTAAGAGAGAGGGTGTGGGAAAGAGAGTGTGTGTGCATGTGTGTGCGTGTATAATAGAGAGAGAGGGTGTGGGAGAGTGTGTGTATAATTATGCATAAGAGAAAGAAAGAATGTGTGAGAGAGGGTGTGGGAGAGAGAGAGTGTGTATTTTTGAGTGTGTGCATAAAAGAGAGAAGAGAGAAGGTGTAGTAGAGCGTTTGTGTGCGTGGGTGTGTGTGTGTGTATGTGTGAATAAATGAGAGAGAGGGTGTGGGAGAGTGTGTGTATGAGAAAGAGAGAATGTGTGAGAGAGGGTGTGGGAGAGAGAGAGAATGTGTGTTTGAGTGTGTGCATAAGAGACAGAGAGAAGAGAGAAGGTGTGGGAGAGCGTTTGTGTGTGTGGGTGTGAGTGTGAATAAAAGAGAGAGAGGGTGTGGGAGAGAGAGTGTGTTTGAGTGTGTGCATAAGAGAGAGAGAGAAGAGAGAGAGGGTGTGGGAGAGTGTGTGTATGCCTAGGAGAGAGATTGTGTGAGATAGGGTGTCGGAGAGAGAGAGTGTGTGTTTGAGTGTGTGCATAAGAGAGAGAGAGAGAAGGGGTAAGCAAAGAGAGGCCAATAGAGGCAGTGGGAGAGGCAAACAGTAGACAGAGAGAAAGAGATTGAGCTCAAGTTACAGTGAGTAAAACTTGATACAAATAAAACCTCTAGTAGATGTGAAATAATATCTCTGAAGAAAAAGAAAGTAAAGTTTTATATGAACAATCATCAAAACATAGTATACGTATAGAGCATTAACATCCCTGACTGAAAATGTTTTGTAACAAGCAAACAGGAACTTTAGCAACCTCAATTAAAAAAACTCATCACAGCTATTTCACTTCTTTGTGTAACTTTCAAATGACCCCTCTACACTTCGCTGCAAGTTTAATGCAATGTTTTACATTGGTTTTTCATTATTGCCTTTCTCCGTGGCATATTTCTTATCAATGTTCAGACGATGGTGCTCCAACATTTTTCACTAGCAACTATTGCGTGCATTAGGCTTTATTTTGTCACAAGTATAGAATTAATTTTAGGGTTAGCAAAAGTATTGGGTCCAAGGTTGAAGTTAGGAATTCAGCTACTGTAGAGCAATCGTCGCAAAAGCAAGTGACTGACGTAGAACTTGAATACATACCTTGTTCAGTACATCTGGATTGAAGGTGAAAGGTTGTTCTTTTCTTCCAGGGTAAGTGACCTCTGCGTTCCCATGAAAGTTGATACCAGTAACCTTGGCAACCTTCCCAAACAGCTAGAAGGGTAAAGAGTGTGAAATGAAGATCAATGGAATTAAACGGAATTCCAAGTGACAACGATCATTATATATTTCATTTTAAAACAACAACCCTATTCTACTCTGTATGTTACAGTATATACACATATCATATACATAAATCCATTTATGTACTAAGATTTGTTTGTTTGTTTGTTTTGTTTTGTTTTGTTTTTTTTTTTGCTTTCATCCAAATGAAGTTATTACAGGGGTTGGATTACCCTTTAATTATCTTCTTCTTCTTCTTGATTCACTACACCAGAACGTTCACTCTTGATTAGATTGTCCCAATCCAGTGTTGGATGTATTGGATCGCACAAGGGGTCAATGCTTCCAGATCTTCTTGGGTGCAAGGGTCTGGTAGGTGTGGGCAGGTTAGGAGATGTTGCATCTATAGTCTGCCCTTTAATGGCAATGTTATTGTCTATTGATGTTTATTCATCTTTTTGCAGGGATTGTTTTCAGAAGTTGATCTGACAGGTATGAGGAAAGTCATTGCAAAGAGACTCACAGAATCAAAGGTAAGACCATTGACCTTAGTTTAATAAAGAAAAGAAAGATGAGAAGGAGAAGAAAACAAGAACAGAAAAACAAACAAGAGCAACCAAAAAATATCAATAAAAAAACATAGACAGCATGAAAAGATCTCACTGTGACAAATATATACATGTATAAGCACATTCATCAACATTATCATCATCATCATCACGATTAAATTTTGTTGTACTTGTCGTTTTCTGTTTGACAGATTTGCTAACGGTGTTAGTCTTTGCAGGTTTATCGCTCTGCTCACGCTCTCCCATAGAGGTAGCAGACTGAGCCGTTGGCTTGCCCTGCCCGTGGCGGCCTGGGAAGCGGTTGCCGATACGGCGGCACCACCTGTAGTGGTTTTACCACCGGACNAGAAGATTTAAATTTTAGTACAGATGAAGATAAAGTAACTAATTGCAATAATTCAGATACCGTTCACTAGTATTCAAGAGTATACAAATCATTTAAGCATATTCAGGAATAGAGTTTATAGTAAGCCGGCATAAAACAATGCTGCAAACTGAATCAGATATATATAAATATATAAAGAATAACATACATGTATGTTGTTTCGTGCTAATTGATAATCTATAAGCCTAAGAGAAGAACCTTCAGAGACATTTTTTTATAAAGATATCACGACACTAGAATGAGTCATTACTTTTGCAAAAAATCTAATTAACCACAGTAATAAGTTTGGCAAATGCAAGTATTGTTTTCCCCGAAATAAAAAAAAAAACATATGTTTTAACTCTTATCGTGCCACAGGGCTAATCCCCACTGTGCCAGGTTGTTTTGGAGATAATCTGATTAACGCGAAGGTTCTATGAATGGTGAGTGCAAAACACACAGCACAGCCCAATGAGCATGAACAATAACTGCTCTTACGAAAGCGCCCTTGCATGCACATGGCACTCAATAGGTAGCGTGCGTGCAGCCTCATGGCAGGCTATGGGTTAATACAGGGTGTCCCAGAAGGAGCAGTCTTTTTTTCTTTTTATCATTTAAGAATAACTATACAATGGCAAGAAGTGCTTCTATAAAGTTTTGGTGAACTGAATAGATTTTAAAGAATGTGGTAATGTGTTCCAAACTTTAGGGCCATTATGGCGTGGGGATACTTTTCACTGGTAAAACCTAAAGCCATCCTTGTCTTGTAATTGTGTATTGTAGCATTTGTACAGAATATTTCTTTTAAAACATCAGGTAATGTATTTGTAGTCTTGCTGAGAAACTGTACTTGATTTTTGCTTATGCCTTTCTCATACACTTTGGTGGGGAATGCAATAAATCTCTCAGAACAACCAAAGTTATTCCTTGGGATTGAGTTTCCATTAAAAAGCATAATAAACCAAATAGCAGCCATTTACATATTTTGGTGGATTGTTTTTTCATACTTCTATTCAGAGTGTCTAAAATTGATCATGCCTGACTTCTTAATCATGGTTTTGGTATGATTTCCAAAAGGATAAGATGATATCCGAATAATCAAAAGAATTTGAATTCTTGAGTAATTTATCAACAAACTTGGGTTTCCCTTCTCAGGAACACTCTGTATAGCAAATCACTATTTATCATTATACATCAACATGGTATATAATGAGAGCATGAACTAAAATAAAATGAAAATAAAGGAGATGAACACGGTGGACGACATATAAAGTATAAGTTTTTAGAAAAAAGAGTGATTATGATCAAAATGATAATGCTGTTGATGATGATGATGAAGATGATGATGTTAATGAATATGGTGATGATGATGAAGATGATGATGAAGATGATGAAGACGATGAAGATAATGAGGATGATGATGATGATAATGGCGATGAAGGTATATGGTGGTGATGATAATGATGGTACGTGATGTACTGCTGATACTTGTGATTATGACAGGTACTGATACCAATACTTGTTACAGTGAGGAAGATGTACATTAAGATAAGGGTAATGAAAAGCAGACAACAGTTAGGGCAGAAACGTGTGTAATCCAAAATTAAAAAGTGAATAGAGAAAACAAGATAAAGAGCAGCCAATATTGTGGATCGAAAGGACAAACTGATTGATACAATACCTAAAATAGGAAGATGTGTAGCGTAGTAACCTATCCCAGTTCCTGCTGTGGTGCATTTCAGATCCATTTTCCCATCAAATCCAACTCTATGAGTAGTGACCAGTTTAGACTGATTCCAGCAAACAGTGACGCCTGATCGTGGCCTTTCAGAGAAGGGACATATCTCAACAACAGTCCCACCGGCACCTAAATCATCAGGGAATAATCAATCACTCCCTTTTTTTTAGAAAAAAATATCTACAAAAGCTAAACAAAATCAATTATGATGAAACATTTACCCAATAATTACCAGCAGACATAACATGATATTACAGGTTCAAGTCTACTTTACTGAATGTAAGCCATATCTTCATATATTTATATAAATCAGGAGCATGTCTGTAAGGATACTTCATATTCTCATTTTGTTAAAACGCTCACAGTACCTACAACAAATTCAGTTAAAAACATGGTAATTTTACATTCAAATATTTCCATGTTATTTTGGGGTAGTATTGTTGCCTTTAATAATTTGCACTGACAAAAGCTAAAGCATTGACCGTACTGCATTCTGTACTAGGTAAGAGTCAAAATCTACAAGTTTATTAACTCTTTATATTCCACATAAATACCCCCCCCCCCGTTGCCACATTGTACTTATCATGGGATAAATATACCAAAGTCTTTGAGATTAAAAACTGTTTTACAAGGTGTTGTGTATTTATTGGGTTCTTTTCAGGGAAACAAGTAATCAGTTTCGAAGACTATAAATGCGCTTGACCGACATTCATCTTTATTACGATCTCGCTGTGGTATCCAAATACATTAAGTTCGTATTACACGTAGTTCAATGAGTATCTATGCAATCACTAAGCTGTCTATGCGATGCCAACTGTATAAATGAAGAGCATATATCTAACACAAGGTTACAACTAGAGTTATCATGGAGCTAAAAAGATTGGAAACGTTTGATTTTAGAAAAACATTAAATAACACAATGCAATCTTTTTATCAATTGGTGTTGTTTTGTGCAAAATGAATGAGTGGTAAACAAGCAACCATGCAAAAAGACAAGAAAACAAGGGCCAACATTCGCGCTAAGAAAATGAAAACATTCATCCCTCAATTATGTTATTACTGTTACCAAGCTAAACTTAATGATGATTTAAAATTGTACTTTTTAAACAAGTGACTAAAATCACCAATTAACAGGCATCGCATTGGGAAATAGGCAAATCCTAAATGAAAGGGGGAAAAAGAAGAAGAGAAAAAAAGATGTATTTCATACCATCTTCATCATCTCCTTGCCAATCCTTCCCTCTACAGACCTCTGCGCCTGGACACAGCCCTCTGGAAACTTTCTTCGCTTCTCCAAATCGAGGTGTTACTGGTGTCCTGAGGAAACAAAAAAATCTCTCTTTTTTATTTTTTAAGAGAAAGGTATGAAGAAAATCATGTTACACTTGTTTGGAATCCTAAAAGGGCTAAATCAGTGAATATAGGACCAGATCATGAAAAAGCCTTTGGGTTTTACGAGTTAAAAAAGCAGAAAAAAGTCTCATATTCACTGCGCCATATTTTGTCATTTTCATTGCGCATCTATAATTATGCAGACAGAACCTGTGTACTTTGTGCGCACTCTTTTGTGACGTATTAATCACACCAAATGCACACACTGTTTGCAGTGTATCAAAAGTTTCGTCAAGCACTGGATGCACAGTGCTAGCTGGTTTGACAATTTGATTTTAGTTCTTTGAGATTGTCATGTATGTATTTGCTCTAGATGTCTGATTTGGATAATAATGACAATATTGACTGGCTTAACTTTTGGGAGATACCACATATATTGCCCTCACAAGACCCATATGGCCCTCGTCTTTGACTCGGGGCAATAGGAATCTAGTTTGGGAAATATTATGTGGTATCTCCCTCAAGGCCAGTCTATATTATGGAGATCATATACATCAAAAAAGGTAAATACATTTGAGACAGTTCCAACCCAAATTTCATGTTTGCCTGAAGGTTAGTAAGGGTATTGTTATACGTGTTGTTTTTTCAGGACTATAAAGGTCCTTTATAGTAAGGCTTAGAAAAAAGAGAATACGTTGAAATCACAATCTTTATATGTTATGACAATATCACCTAAATAGCCTGAATCTGTCATCTCATGCACCCTGGGGTGGGAGCTAGGAGGCCTATCTTTCTTTCTATCTTTTATTTTGCAATTTATTTGCAATTCATAAAGCGGGTGTCGTAAATAAATGTAATAAACATGTAGAATCAAAAATAACAAGTCAACGCAAAGCGTAGCATCCCCTCGCAGGGTACAATTGGCCTCCATTGGACTACCGGTATATACTAGGCAAAGAGGTAAACCACAT
This sequence comes from Hemicentrotus pulcherrimus, assembly GCA_003118195.1. Classification (NCBI taxonomy): domain Eukaryota; kingdom Metazoa; phylum Echinodermata; class Echinoidea; order Camarodonta; family Strongylocentrotidae; genus Hemicentrotus; species Hemicentrotus pulcherrimus. Next base: position 91,830 of record BEXV01001685.1, read on the forward strand.
TTTAACATATATGATTAGGTGTTTTTGCATATTTAATCAGGGATATGAGAGTTAAAACTAACATATCCCTGATTTAAGCAAACTAAACCTGTATTTTGATATCATGTACCTTAATCAAATTTCATTAAAATATGTCAAACATTACTGAAGTTATCGATCGGAAACCAAATTTGTTACAGACGCACGGAAGGACCCTCGCATGGAAGGACGCATGGAAGGAGGGACGGCAGCGTTACTATATCCCCTCTGACTTCGTCAGCGAGGGGATAATAAGCAAATATTTGTTGTTTATGCCTGGTGGCCTCAGATGCTAGAGCTCCTGTGAATAATGTGCTGACTGGGCTGGTCCCTTAAATTGTCAGTGAACGGAGCAGCTGAAGGGCACTGGGCCCCACCGGGCAGAGCTGAAGATTGAAATGGGTTATATGAAAAGAGAACTGTTGCTGAGCTAGAGCCATGAGCATCCCTGGACAGTGTGTGTGCTCTATAAGTTTACACTATACCAAAATACAGACTGGAAGTTGAGGAAAATAAAACTAAAACATCAGATGTGAATACAACTAAGTGGATGAAGATAATTAATGAAATACAGGAAATGCATCTACGATCTGCTTTCAAGTAAATATAGATATATAATTTGATCTCATTTAAACATATGGAGAAATGTTCCTAATAAATATATATTTATATCCGTGGCTTTGTATCTGAATAAAGATTTATTAAAAAAAACGGATGGGGGAAAGCCCTCATTGACCCACCTCTTGAGTACATCCTGAATAACATTACGTTTTCCAGCTCTCTTTCCCACTTTCATACAAAAGATATATCATATGCACAAAATATATTGCATTTTAATGTAAAATAAACAAAAGAAAAAACTCATAATTAAAAAAATATTTTTGTTTACATACCCTGTTTCTTTCCAGCTGGTATGGCGAGTGAATGTATGAGTCAAGTCATGTTTATCATTCATGTAGCATGGAGTACAAAGGTCATAATCAGGGCAGCTTTAATCACTGCATTTCCAGCGTATGCCAGCTATAGGATTCATTGAACAGCTATCACAAGTTATATGAACATGAATCACACCTGGAAAAAGAATTAAGAAATTGTGTAGCAGTATACGTGTAGCTGTCAATATGAATCGAAAGTGGTGCCTCCCC
>BEXV01001686.1:24654-36486 GCA_003118195.1 Hemicentrotus pulcherrimus
GTTGCTTCTCGCAAAGAAGAGACCTCTGTTCGCGAGGTGGAAATCAGGTATTTGGCTATGCACTGTGGGCAAGTTGACCATGAGAGCGCTGTGCAAAAAAGTTCATTAGTTCAGAAGCGCTTTAAAGATATGCATTTGAAATGCTTACTGTGCTGCTTAGTGAGGATTCTTGTGCTTGCTTGATTGTACAGGGAGCATGCGGAGTTAGCTGAGCAGGGTCAAAAGGTCAAAGAAGAGATGGAAGCCGAGCTCAAGGCCATGGAATCTACCTTTAACAAAGAGTATGGAATAGACAGTGATTGTATGGATTCAGGTGAGTAGTTGTAGTAGTAGTAGTAGTAGCAATAGCAGTAGCAGTAGTGTAAGGCTCATCTTCCCAAGGTCCATGCCTCAAAAAAAGTTCTGCAGGTAGGCATTGCTGACTACAGTGAAACTAGAACCGGCTATGTAAGAATACCACCCATCTTTGAAAAGATCGCTGTTAAATTATTTTCTTAAATGTTGTTTTCCCTTCAAACCTGTATACAAAGCCCACCTGGACAGGGGCTCTGACATTGTTCTGGAAAGAGTTGCTTCAGGCTTATTTCTAACAAATATATATGGCTAGAGTTATGATTGGGTTTGGGATTAGGTTAAGATTTAGGGTTAATGCTAGGTGAAGTGTTTGGTCCAGGTTTTAAAGTTAGAAACTTGCCTATTGTAGGGAGATTCTCGTAATTAATGTTGTCCGTAGGATCATACTGTAGGGAGTTTCCTGTAATTCAGGTCGTCTCTACGATCATCATGCAGCTGATCCTACTGACTGGGAGGTACAGTATATATTTTCATTTTGAGACCTATTGATAATGAAAGCAAGATTTTTGATAAAAGCTACAACCTACAGCTACCCTACTATTAATGAACACCAGCTTTAATACTCAAATGTATTCACAACATAGTAAGGTGAACCATTGGTTGATAATATTGTTATCATTATCGTTATTTTATGAGGTCTGACTAGCTGTTGATGGTTTTTGTTTTTTTGTTAATTCACGATGTAATTTTGGTGTGTTTCTTGTGTTTCTTTTAGACTCCCAGGCAGACAGCCTTGAAGATGAATTGGATGACTTGTTCTGTGTTGCCTGTAATAAGAGTTTCAAGAGCCCCAAAGCGTGAGTATATATTTAGCTCTGTCTGTCTGTCTGTCTCTCTCTCTCTCTCTGTCTCTCTCTTTCTGTCTGTCTGTCTGTCTCTCGCTGTATCTCCCTCTTCTGATCTCCTTTCCTCTCATCAGTTCGGTGTCTCTGTGTTCTGGTTTTCTCACTTTCTCTTTCCTCTCCTCTCTCTCTCTCTTTCCTCTCCTCTCTCTCTATTTCCCTATCCTGTTCTCTCTTTTATATGAAAGTCTGTCTCTCCCCTATCTCTTTCATCTTCCTTTTTTTCTATTCTGCATGTCCCCTATGAAAGTCTTCAAAGATCAAAATTATCAAAAGAGATAAATGACCCTGGCTGAAAAAATTAATGACATGATTTACAGGCCCATACAAATGATACAGGTGATTTTGTATCAATCTATATTATTATAAGTATACCTATATATATATATATATTTAGAGGTTAGCCAGTTAAAGATCCCAAATCATACACATGGGAATAATTTCCTGACAAATGATTTTATTTTTCTCATGCAAATCATAATACAAGAATAATTATATCACAACAAATATGCAATGAAAGGATAAATATAATGGAAATAGCATGAGAAAAGAGGAACTGACTTGAAGCAGAGCTTGTTGAAGTGTTAGTTCCTCAGATGCAGATTTTACAATAAAACATGAACAAAGTATGCTTAGAAATCAATAAATAGACAATATGTGGCTAGGAAAAAAGAGAAAAAATTTGGAGGAAAATAGTATAGAAGACAGAAACAAAAGCTCTANATATATATATGTTGTTAGAGGTAAGCCAGTTAAAGATTCCAAATCATACATATGGGAATAATTTCCTGACAAAATGTAATTTGTGAAAAAATTGTATGCCAAAATGTTTTTGATTTTTGTGTATCGATAACAAGATTTTTTTTCTTCTTCAGAAAGTGACCCTCATGTCATGGGCTCATGGCAGTAACATATGATTCAAATGATTCAAATGATTTTATTTATCTCATGCAAAACATAATACAAAAATAATTATATCACAACAAATATGCAATGAAAGGATAAATATAATGGAAATAGCATGAGAAAAGAGGAACTGACTTGAAGCGGAGCTTGTTGAAGTGTTAGTTGCTCAGATGCAGATTTTACAATAAAACATGAACAAAGTATGCTTAGAAATCAATAGATAGACAATATGTAGCAAGGAAAAAAGAGAAAAAATTTGGAGGAAAATAGTATAGAAGACAAAAACAAAAGCTCTAGAAATGGGAGATTGAGAAAGAGATTGAGTCAAGAGTCAAACAGATCGAGATTCGATCAAAAGCTTAAGTTTCTAATTTACTTTCTTATCATTTAGAGAGAGATTAGCATGACAGAATAGAGTTTTTTTACATCATGTTCATTTCAGTATTATCGTGTACACGTATTCCATATAGCTTCTAATAATCTTTTTTTTTCTTCAGGTTTGCAAATCATGAAAATTCAAAGAAACATAAAGAGAATATAATATTCCTGAAAGCCCAAATGGAGGCAGAGGAAGAAGAGTTTGCTGGGGAGGAGGAGAGTCAAGAGGAAGATTATGATCTGGAGGAGGGAGATGGGGAGGAGAAGGAGGAGAGCGAAGATGATGAAGAAAGGGAGGTGAAAGATGAAGAGGTAGACGATGAAGATCTTGATGAGATAGAGATGGAAGAGCAGCAAGCCAGGGTGAATGGAGCAGAACCACAAAGAAAAAAGTGAGTCAAAATCTAAGCATGCTCAATATTTTAGATTTTACATTACTGCTGCATCTTCTTAAATACAAATATTGAAATTAAAAATAGTTCTGTGCGCATCCACAAACTGAGGATGCAATCTTAAAGATTAGGATGACGGATAGAACCAGCACAGATGAGATGTGTAAGGTGTGTGCATTATTATTATGTAAATTACATAATAATGAACAGTCATGTTGCTTAGAAACTGTCTCTTTTAAAAATCAAACTTAGCAAATACACTATTTTTTTCTCATCATGAACATATTGATGGCTGTTTTCCTCCACTACCAGACTCTCTAAGAAGCAGAAAAAGAAGAAGAGACAGCAGGCAAAACTAGACGAGTCAGAAAACGTTGTGGAGGAAGAAGAAGTAATAGACGTTGTGCAACCCAGTGACGAAGAAGATGATGATTTTCCTATTAAAACAAAGTAAGATGGCTTAGCTTTATGACACAAAGCATTCTTCCAAAGTATTTTCCAAATTGAACCAAAACAAGTTCTGTGCACTACCCATTTTTAAGGTGACTTCCAAAATTGTTGTGGTACTATATGTACATGTGACCTAAATTGTATCTTTAGAATTTAGTGCAAATTCTGGTAAGAGCCTATTAAAGGAAAAAGAAAATATGATACTGTATTTGCTATTCTCAATTTTGATATGAGTATTGCATTGCCAATTGAATGTAAACTTCCTGATTAATTACATGTAAACTTTTCTGAGGCTTCCTTTTACAATGCCATATAACATTTATTAGGTTTTTGGTTTCACCATGTTGGTAGTCCTTGGAGGGACTGTTGGGTTCGAAAGGGGATAGAAAGTAAAAAGAGAAGTAGGGTGAAGTATTCTTTCATTTTCGTTCTATTGAGGACTACTTGAGATTGTTGGAAGAGAAGTAGAGAAATCGCTACCCGATTCCCATTTCTCTCCTGGGCATGGAATGGCAAATGTAGATTAATGCCTTGCCAAAAGACGTTAGTGTCATGTCAGGATCAGACCCACAACCTTTTTATTTGTAGCAAAGTGCTTAAACCGCCCCACCACAACACCTATACTTCTTCCCACTGTCTTACAGGTTGTCCAAGAAGCAAAAGAAGAAGAGGAGACAGCAGATGAAGGCTGACGAAGATCAAGATCCAGACCCGTTGGTGGATCTAAATAATCAACATGGTGATGGAGAATCGGGGGAAGAGGACTTCACAAAAACAAAGTAAGGATGGTCAAAGATGATCCTGTTTGATTATATATGTTAAATAAACCAGAGCATAAGGGTACCCGTTATTGTTTGTTGCATGAACTTGTATTGCATTCGTACAAAAGAATTCCTCCAAAACCTAGATTACATTCTGATATTTAAGCTGCTAGAATTTGCAAATTTTGTATGGAGATTGATGATAGGAGAATATTACGCATCAAAATATTTTATGGAGAGTATATTATTACTGGTCCTCATTGAAAAATTGAAATTTGAATCATTTTGTGTGTAGGAACAAATAGGAAAGTTGTCGGCCACTATGTCACAGAGACATCAATTTGGCCAATTTGAAGAGCCCATACCTATAGTGAATGCAAATTTCAACAATTCATAACTTTCTCATTTTTTATCCGATTTCATTCAAACTTTCACCAGTATGCTTCTCTGATTTTTCTGCTTTCTTAAAGAGAATTCTTTTTTAAAATCAAGGTTGGATTTCCTTTTAATTCACTCCTGTTGATAGTACCGTAATGATAATAACCACATTTGAATCTGCAATTAGTGAAAGTTTATAGGGCTGTAATATTTCAATACTATTTATTGACAGGTTGTCTAAGAAGCAGAAGAAGAGGAGAAAGCAACAGAGACAGATGACAGGAAATGAGGAGGAGCCTGAAGAGGAGCCTGAGGAGGAAGAAGTGGAGGATCTCTTATCAAAATTAGAGACGGAGTAAGCTTCATATTTTTTATCCAACTATTTACAGCTTTTTGGAAAGAATCTTGAGGGCTATGTGAGCGCTATACAAGAATCCATTATTATTACATGTATTACCATTATTATCATTATTATTATCATCATTATCATAAATATCATTATTATGATCTTTATAATTATCTTCATCTTTCATACATACAAATTTTGTTCTGAATCCCTTTTGTAGGACTACAAAACCAGTCCCAGATGATACAAAACCTGAATGTAAAGATGAGGAGCCGAGTTTATCAGCAGATCTCCAGGAAAGATTGACCTTAGAAGACAAACAAGACGAGGTGTCCAGTACGCATCAAGCATCTAGGTTGGCAAATATATCAATGTCTGTATAATAATATCAAGAGGGAGGAGCAATGGCTCAGTAGAAGAGCAATGGTATAGTAACCGGGAGGACCAGGGTTCAAAACCAAGTCGATGCGCTAGTGCCCTTTGGGAAGGCATTGATCTTCATTACTGATTCCCTTGGAGAGGACTTAAGCAGTCGTTCCCATGGTTGCCTATTTATAAGCATACACATGGTTCTTAGCAGTTGGGTAAAACAAACAGAGTTTTACAAAGGATTGTCATGCCTTCAAGCTTTGTTGATGTGGTAATCCTTCTTTGTGATGCCTGGCTTCAACAATTTCTGAACTTTAATGTGTCATTTTTCCACACTTGATATTTTCCATTACTCATCACTTAATGTACATTATGTCTTATATTCTTTCCAGCGGTAACATCAAAGTGAAAACAAAAAAAAGTGGAGATGTTCCATCAAGTTCCCAGGTAAGATATTTGTAAAGTCAATCACCTAAGAACATTTGTTCAGTGGCCTTATTTCAATTTTAATTTCATTTTTATTGTCCAATGGAAATATGTTTTACATTTCATTCGTATGTACAACTTAACATAAAAAAGTTTACATGGATATCATGTAGCAAATAAAGATATCATGGCCTAGGTAGAAACAGTATTCAGTATTTTCTTTGACTTTTATAGAGAGAAAAAGTGGATACCGGTTTGTGACATTAGCAGAAAAATACAAAATAATTTGATATTATGTAGCAGACTAATTGTTTGTACGAGCACAGGTTATTTCATTGACACTAAATTTGGTGTCAATTATATGCTACAAGCCCTTGATTTCAGAGAAGACAATAAAATTGAATATCTGAAAGAGTACAACTGACAGAATAGAAGCTGAATTTAGACTTGCTATGTACCACCATTTTATTTACTTTACTTTATGTATTACTTCTTTGCGATTGTTATCAATAGCAGCCATGTATGGATTTGGATCAATCAATTGTAACTCTTTATGAGATGGGGCCCAGAGATCTTCAGAACAAGTTTCCAACGTACTAACACAAACAATACATTGTTGTCAGTCAGTTTGGTTAAACCTAGTGTACCGGTATGCTTATTTTAAATTCTCCTTTTCATATTACAGTCTACATCATCTTCCGAACCTTCGATATGTCACACCTGTTCGTCACGCTTTCCGACTCGGAATAAACTCTTCAAACATGTCAAGTCAACAGGCCATGCTTTACGATTGTCTGAGGATACCCCAACATCTCATCATCATAATGCATCAACAAAGTCGTCCAAGAAGAAGAAAAAGAATAAAGGACGGAATGAACTAGAATGAATATTTGCTTTAAAAGTTAAAAATTCTATTTAATGCTGAAAATATATTGGTTAATGTACCACTCTTTAGCTCAAAGGTTTTGGTTAAAGCCCTGCTGTACTACTTGTAGCTACTTGCTCCCTCTCTATAGAAAACAATGCCTAAGCGGTGCCTGTTGGTCCCCCATGGTCCTCTTTTTCTTATGTTAATTGAGAGCCGAGTTGATGAGATAGCCACCTGTCAGTGACCAAGCTGGGTGGTCTAAACCCTCCTGACCAAAAAAGTAAAGATGGGCTTTAAAGGCTGTGTATAATATTGGCAAGAATCACAGCAATTTAGAAATAACCATGATCATGTTCTTCCATTGTATTGTCAGATCCCCACAGCTGGTTCCACCCAAGACCCCCTGCAAATGTTCTGTTTATTTGTAACAATATGACAAAAAAACACTATCACAGCGAAGAACATTAAGAATCAGTCAAAGATCTGCATCTTTATTCATGTCTAATCTGTCATACTTTATTTTCAAAGAAAAGATAGGGTGCTGCTGAGTAATTCCAGTATTTCATTTATCAACTTAAATCAGAGACACTTCATTATAAAACTGTCTTATAATGCTTTATGCTTACATAGGCTTCATTCTTGTTACAGGACAAGCCCAATGTTTACATCAGAAACAAAGCAGAATAGACTCAACTGAAATCAAAATCCTTGTGTTAGGGCAAGATCTTGAAACAAGACTTTCGATTTTAAATCCTCCAATAAATTAAAACAATGAAGAGTATATATTCAATTGGTAATCATTTGATATTGATTTCACAGATATTGTGGAAAGGTTAAATTACAAATAAACATCTTTAAAGTGAGAGTGCTTATCACGTTTTGTTTGTTTGTTTGTTTTTGTTCTTGGCACAAAATACAACATGACACATAATACAACATGACACAATCTCATTTTTACTACAATGTTTTATTGAGGTCACAATAGTAGCCTTCCATTTAATGTGAATCAATGGGTAACTGATATATCAGTTTTGCATTGATAATTCATGTATAAAATCATGGGATATTCTAAGTAATCACTGTAAAAAAGGGGGAGTTTTTAAATGACATCTCAACATAAAATCCTGAATAAGGCATACGCTTAACCCAAAAGATTAATTGTGTATAAAGACATGAGGCCCATGGACCTCACCCCTACCTGAACCAACGAAAGTAGGGGCCTCTCAATAAGGGACCTAGCTCCCATCCCCTGCACAAGGAACATAGGATTTATTGGAACAGTAGGGAAATTAAGATGTGTTCCATTAAGGGACAGGTATCCCATTCAAACAGATTTAGGTCCACCGTCTTTTTCACATAAAAATGATTCCTACAATGTTTAGCCAGAATCCATACCAACATTTAGTTTTTTGGCAACTCGTGGACCACAAAGAAAGACTTGTATCTTGATAGAGGCCAATCCCAATGGTTCCCTTGTTTGGCCTGTCTAAAAATTAAGGTCTGATTTCAGCTGCAAAATGAACAGAAGCCTGGCTCAAACCAAGTTCAGTCTTATCAACAAAAAAAAACATATCTCAGTTGTCTGTTTACTATGATGATTGAGAGACTTCTGTACGACACATGATGGAGATACGTCTTCCTCTAGGCACAGGATTCCCTCTGAAGACGGATTCTTCTTCTTTCAGGACCTCATGGGTGTAGTCATACCGTATCCTGTCTCTGAGAACAACAATGGGGGAAATCATTTATAAAATAAATTTGATAAAACTACATGTTCATGAGGTAACGAGCATGTTAATTGCTTTATTACTATGTGAGTTTATTTCATATATTCTTTTATATGTGATTAAAATATAAGACGAGTTGAGAACATGAGATAAAGAAAGACAGAGAGACAGGGGAGGGGGAGGAGGGAGAGAGTAAGAGAAAGGGAGAGTGAGAGAGAGTAAGAGAAAGGGAGAGATGGAAAGAGAAAGGGAGAGATGGGAAGAGGAAGGGAGGGAGAGGGAACATGTGCAAAAGAAAGGTGATCAGTACTTGTTTTCCTGCTCCTCAAGGACAACTTGATCATTTCTAAACTTGCTAAGCAAGACTTTTTGGTTAAAGTGAAAATTGTAAAATTATATTTTGCACATTTGTTTGGCCACAATTAGTTTGTACCACCCAGTGTTTATACTTTATATAAAGAGAAATCAAGTGCATAAGTCCTGCGAAGGATTGACTGGCAAAAGCATGGGAATAAAACTTTATTAAAAGCAATACAAGGGAGATACATCCTGATCATGTATTTTGTGTTCTTTTCATAACGTTTTCATCAATATACCAGTTTACTAATATTAAAATTTAAAGCATACTTTTGAAACAAGTGTTCTTGACAACCTGAAAGCAAGTCTTACTATACAGCAACAAGTAATGTATGCAGACTAGATTCCAAGTATTGTAGTTCATTCATTAATAAGTGGTTGAAGGAATAACTCAACACTAGACCTCCAGAAAAAAAACATCAATCAATATTGAAATATGTTAGTAAACAGGTCTATTGGTTTGGTACATATACACTGTACAATAACTTACATCATACTTCTATGAAACCCAACACTACTAATTATACATACCTCATGATATAGAGACTTCTTGGACTGAGAAGTGCATTGACCCACTGATTGCTGTTTTCTTCATGGACTAGTCTCATGACTGCAGGGGATAGAAGGGACAGGCCAGCAATGGTAGAACCACAAAACTGTACAGGTACAAAATGAGAAATACAACAATGAATAGTTTTCTATGAAGAAAATATTCAGATGGTGGGAATAGTATTTGCTAGATTCTGCAAAGAGGATTCAAAGCTTTCGGTCTCAAGGTTGCTTACTTACAATCATATACCCATGCTTTCTTAGCAGTCGGGTAAAACAAAACCATCAAACTAAAACATACTCAAATATGTTTCCATTGATGGGAAAGTATTATGTACTCCTACCATGAGCGCACTCTGAGGGTACAATACATAGTAATTCAACGACACTTTATTTTGATAGTTTGGGCTTTTATCTACCAGGTATTGATCGAGGGACATATGGATTTTAGACCATATTATAGAGTAGTCTACAAATATCAACAAACAAAATTGGCAATGGACGCTAGTGCAGTGGCAGAGATTCAAACCGAAGCACAGAAATTCAAATCCAAGTGCAGCTTTTCAGCCTGAATTATTTGATCTAATGGCCAGTATAAACTCATCTTTTAAACCAAAATACACAAAATCATGTAATATTGAACCTACATGTATGTACCCCTCCTATTCCCATATTGTGTAATATTGAAGCCAAATTATTGGAATAAAGTAACAACTATATGTATGGGTACACAAAAGCATCGCAAGAGTGACACTCTAGCCAAAAAAAATCTGCAAATTTTAAATATGTTACAGTAGTGTTGGCAGTTTAAAGAAGAGAAAAAAAGGTGACCCTTTTTCTTTTTTTTACTTGATGAAAGAAAAAATTGTACCTATTTCAGCCAATTAGACAAATTTGAGGACAATTCCCTCCTACATGATTGTTAATAATGTTGTCCCAACATGTTGAAAGAATAGTCTAGTGACATCTGAGAGAGTGCATTGCATTACCTTGACACTATCCACATGTGGCTTGATGTAACCATTCTGGGCCAGGTCCAAGACATGGACCAGAGTAAGCTGTGCGGAACCCTCTGGGAAGGCCTGGTCTCGGATCCTTTGAATGATGGGACTGTTGACCTCTGACCAGCGAGACTTCTCAGTTTCTCTGAATCCATGTATTGCCTGCAGAGCGAACAGATGTTGGGGAAGAAGGATGTATGTGTACTTCACTTTCATTTTAAATACTTTCACCAGAGCTAAGGAAAAACTGTCTAAAAGTGCTACATCCCCTGTAATATACCATTTTAATTTTAGTTGTAAATACAGTGGGAAAATGTTGGATAACATTTAAAAACAGCTTGACTTTGGTATCACCTTATCAATCATGTTAAACAGAACAATATTCCCACAATTAAAACTCCTACTTTGAGTTCATGTCTTTTAGAGTAGAGAGTCTGGAAGTGTCGTTTACAGTTAACATTTTATTCACAGGGTCTCATAAGATCATATTCTAAATAAATGAATTCAAAAATTATGCAGACTCTAATCAAGTTTATCAAATGAAAAAAACTATGATCTGTCTAACTTCATTTGTTGAACTCTTTCCATGGTAAGATTTAAACATCACTTAATTTTAGTATCAGGTAACTTAGTAGAACGTAGGCCTTAGAGATTATTTTAAGCAATACATTTTTGCATTAAACAATTAACTCACATTATCCCAATGATCATACTCATAGCGAACTTTTTTCAGGAACCTTTCTGCTTCCTTCAACAATGATTCCTCCTCTTCCTCTGTGATAAAGTTTTGAATAACAATAAAGTCTCTCTCTGCAATTTCTTGAGTTTTCTCATCACTGCACTCGAGCACTCTTGGAGGCTCCTTTGACGAACATACTGAGTTTGCTGAAGAGCTACACAGCCTTGATGACTGTAATGCTGATGATTGAAAAGTAGATGTTGATTGCAAAGGTGATATTGATGATTGCCAAGATGATGTAGATATCTGCAAAGATGTTGCTGAGGATGATGGCAAACATGATGATGATGATGATGATGGGCCTGACTGGAAGAGCTTGTTGTGAATGAGGCAAGAACATGAGCTGGCTGCTGTTCCATTGTAAATACTCCTTCCAAGTTGGCAGACTAGTTCTTGTACTTCCAGTCGACCTTTCCTCACTTGGGGAGTATAGGACCAGGTGGGTACTCTGTTAAAAGCTTGAAAGGACCGTGATGCAATCATATTGGAAACTTCTGAATATTTCACCTGGATTGGAGAGAGAGAAAAACAAAATAGAAAATTAAAATTAATTCATATAACCACAAGAGATTCATTAAAAGGCCAGAGATGATAACATCCAACATTTTCATGTGAAAAGGAAACTGGCTAAATCATAAATGGTAATCTAAAGTTGTAAGAGAAATGATTACTTAGATTCTAGATTTAGATTTAAATCTAGCTACTATAGATCTATAAGTTTATTCTCACACTGACTAAGCTGCTGTCTTTACTTTTACTTTACTTAGCAATTAAAGATGAAGTTGAGTTCTGGTCATGCGATTGAATTTTGAAAGAAACGATGTGGAATCGACCAGAAAAGGTTGATCATTTGGCATATAAGAATTGGTGTGTATTGCAAGGTTCTGGGATCATCAAAATGATAAGAAATTTGATAAAGTTACAAACACTGTACACAGAAAGATGTATATCCGAACACGTGGCGAAAAAAACCTCCCCCCCCCCCCCCC
>BEXV01001686.1:47858-62221 GCA_003118195.1 Hemicentrotus pulcherrimus
TTTTCATTCTACTTTAATATGCCACCTTTAAAAGAAGCTTATGCCCCTAATAAAATGCTTGGAAACATAGCCACGGCTTTAGATGTGAAATACATGTTTGATCACACTGAACCTTCAAACTTCATAGTTTGGATCAAGTTTGCGAAACCTCAAAAGTTTAAAATTTAAACAACGACCCACTAACAATGATGCTGGTTTTCATGGGGGACCAAGACAAGTGTTCAAACTTCAAAGCTTTTAAAACTTAAATACAAGTCTAGCATGCAGTTGTAACTGTAGGCTAGCAAAACCTTGAAGTTAAATGCATCTGCACAGCACATAACTTTGAGTAAAGACTCCCTACTGCTTCAAGGTTTTTTGTGTTGCTCATGGTTTCATTCAAACTTTGAAGAAAGTTTTGAATGAGTTAGATTCTTGGAGTGCGTTGGCAAAGTCCTTTTCTACAGGATACAATGTAACTCAGTAAGTTTAAGACTATGAGCTAAAGTCAAAGATACAGTTGAGTACTGGTCATACCATTGCATTGTGAAAGAAACAGTATGGAATCGATCAGAAAAGGTTGATCGTCTAGCATGTAAAAGTATTGGTGTCATGTGTACTGCAAGGTTCTGGAATCATCAGATTGATAAGAAATCTTTCACATTATTATGATGTTACATGCCATATTTAGAATATTAAGGTATTTGAAGAGCCATGCTTTTCAGGGACCATTTTTTTATATCATGTTCTTCCACACTTGCATACTACAATGATAATGTTCACAAATTATTTTTCACCTCCTCCCAGAACTCAACCTTCTCTTTAAAGGTTACATACATGTATTCCTGTGTGAACCTACATGTGTAATGTAGCTGAAGTCTGTTACATCTATTCAGAGCTCCTTGGTTAGATATTACAGCATACATGTGTATGTGTAATCAAATTTGTAATGGCAGGGTTTAATGAAATGCAAATTTGATTGCTCTGCAGCACTGAGCCTGCCAAGATCAATTAACCTACATACATGTAGCTTCTGTTTTAAATACATCTCAATGTTATAATCACATTTGCCCCTACTTGTACTACTATACATGTACACGTACGTTTATGGAACATCAACCAAGGAACAAAAAAACATGACAAAGAATAAGGAAGCCATTAATTCCACTCGTTAAGGAACTATAATGCTATATGAAAATGATGAAGATTGAAGAAACATACAATCAGTGGAAGTATGGAAACTTATTATAACAATCTCTTTGGGACCAGGAAAATTACTGACATGTAAATGTACACAATGTAGTAGTACCTCAAGTGTAATACAATAGTTTGTTTACAGTATTCATTTTAACAATGTCAATGCTCATGTACTTCACAACTCATCAGTATGGCAAATGATTAATCAATCTCTCTCTCTCTCTCTCTCTCTCTCTCTTTCGCTCTTGTTTTCCTCCATCTCTTTACTCTTTCCTCACTGTCTCCCCATTCTTTCTTTTTTCTCTACCTCTCTCTGCCCCACTCTGCTCTTCTCTCTTTGTCCCCCCTCTTGCTTGTTCGCTCTTTCCATCTCCTCCCATCTGCAGCATTGACAAATGTTCCAAGGTGGCATCCCCCGTCTTGGTCATCCACGGGACCGAGGACGAGGTCATCGACTTCTCCCACGGCCTGGCCATCTACGAGCGGTGCCAGCACACCGTCGAACCACTGTGGGTGGAAGGAGCCGGCCACAACGACGTGGAGCTCTTTGGCCAGTACCTGGAGCGCCTCAGGAACTTCATCACTCAGGAGCTACCCAGTCTAACAGCGTCATGATCACCGTCATATGGCTCAGGCAGGCAAGCAGGCAGTTGGGAGCCACCTCACTTTAATAGTGTGTGTTCTTCTCCTCCTCCTCCTCATCCTATTACTTGTAAGATCTGTAAATAACCTGGAATTTCCCTTGTTCGTACAATATATATAAAATCATATTCATGGGCTGCTCATATTGGGTCTGTTCACACAAACATGAATATTGTGGTGTTTGGCACAAACTTTTTTCAACATGTCGTGCACAACACATGTGCACTCATATTATGCTGATTGCATTCTTTAATACCCAAACACTTTGGCTGCCGCTACAGACAGTCACATGTTTCTGAAAATCTTCTTTGTGTGAGATGGCCTACATGTTTGCATATATCTGAAAGTTGTGTAGCATTGATTTTTGAAGACAGTATTGCTTCAATACTTTTTGGCCCCATCGGGCCCATCCCGGTATACTTTCCCTCAGTGTAGAAGGGTTTTTGCTTGAACTGTGGCATATTTATCTGTACATTTGCTTCTTATTTGCATCATTATTTCAATTATAAATACATTAGTATTATTTTTTATGTGAAACATGTTTTAAGTGCATTACTTGAATTTCTGCATTTCAAATCAAGGTATGCATGTTGAGGGAGAAGTGTTCCGAGGGTAGCAACATCAGTTAACGAAAGAAGATATTGGTACCGGTATTTAAAATAAAATGAAAGAGCAGTATGATTTATTATTATTATTTATTTTACACACTTACAGCTCCAGAATTTTAGGGCCGAGGACCAAATTTTGTCAAACATTTACTGCCATATTACTTTTATTAGTAAATTTAAAAATTACATTAAATTTGGGAAATTTTCCAGTTTACAGTTAATGATTAAAAAAAGCTGATAGCTTTACATGTGGAGTTACAGTACATGTAAAATTGAATTGTAAATGTTTTGATACAGGGTGCATTAAACCATTTACATGTAGCCATGGTGCAATTCCATGGTATTAGAATGGAAGTAAACAAAGGGATAAAAGTATTGAAAACAGTTTCTTGATTGGGGATGATAGCTTTTTCAAGATATAACCTCATTATGCCAGTATTAGCCAGTCATACATGTACATGTACATTATCTGATAGTCATCAGAGAACCTGAATAATGTTTCTTCTAATAGTTAGTCAAAACAATTTCTGATAAAAATCAAATTAAATGTACATTTAATAGTTATGCTATTAATAGTATACATGTAGATGAATGCTTTTAATGCCTTTGAGATAGAAATGTGTGTGCATTGTTAGTGTGTTTATTCCTGAACACTTTTGTCTCTATTGCTTTTTGCCTTTTGGAAATGGTCACAAGTTGTTGGGGTATTTGGTGGTATTGTATATTGTATTTGTATTTTGTATTGAAATGTACATCCAAGTCTCAGACTACATCTGATAGATTATCATTCTATACAAGAAATTCAGTACCTCCATGCATGTTTTGTTTTTTTGTACAGTACATGTCATATGTATGAAAAGTAGACATTGGATGTACAACTCATGTGTGGGGCTCATACTGTAGTATTTTAATATCCATCAGTTCACTACACATGGGTATGTTCAATCACGAGCTGCAGGGTACATACCGTTATGTACTCAATTTTAAAACGGAGATTGCCCATGTATTCTGCACGGCAGTGGGTGCTTGCTAATATGCCTAATGAAGAGAAAATTGGTGCCCCTAATGTGCATAGAGCCCACGCAAACACTTTCGCTGTCCCATGAATTGAAGCGACCGTTTACACCCACATACAGTAGCCTGATTGCGCAGACAATTTTCTTGCTTCCACCCCCTCCGGAGCCAAATTAGGAAATACCAGTATCGTAAAGAGTACGTGGATGACATTTATATAACATGCATTTTATATTTAGGATGAATTGATGCATTGTCATACTTGATAATACTTCTGGCTGAGGGAAAGATTGCACTTGAAGGTCAATTATTGGAATTGTAGTTCAAGGCAAAAATATTTCCTGCTACCAGTAAACAGACTCTTTCTTTCTCTCTCAAAACACTCTCTAATTTTTTCACTTTCACTTCCACTCATTTGTACTTGTTGTGGTATCAAAAGGCTACATGTAGATGAGGATGTGGACAACCATTGTCTTTGTACAATATGTACAACTGTATACATGTAATGTACAGTGTATATGCAGGATTCTAGAGATGATAAAACAATGCATACACTGTACTGTAGGCAAGAGCAAGGTCTAGAATGCACATACACGTAATATGATGGGAAGTTGGCAACCACATTTAATACGAAAGATGAGTAGGCTTTGTCTTCATAATCACTGCAAACATTTGGGTCCTGTAGACCGGATTGAATTCGTACATTGTAGGCCTATAATGTACAATCTAACAGACTTTGTAGTTTTGTTTTTGTCAAGAACATTAAACATCCTTATCGTGTACGTATGAACGAGCTTGATGTGCCCCTTTAAATGAAATTTGTAAGTTACATGTACATGTACATGTACATGTACATTGTATGTTGTCATTAATGCTACATAGCAACGCACAACTCATGCATAGGAATTCTGAAGTCAAATACATTGACAAAGCCCCTTGTTATGTATGATAATTGATGATGTTTGCACATGAAGTTACATGTACATGTACATTGTAATATCCTCTCTCCAACAGTGTTGACTTTATAGGCCCCCATGTTTAGTGTACATTTGGATGGTATCATTTCTTTTTGTAATTTGTACATTTTGTACAGGCCCTATACTACCATATACACTGTACTATTTTGAATTTTGAATACTGTAGGCTGTAGAATTCAAGAGCTGAGGGCAAGACTTGTTGAATGTAGGAGTGAAGATATGGATCCCATAACTCTATAATGATGTGTACAGTATACCGGTAGTCAAACTATATGTCATCTTCATCAAGCTATTTGTAGAGTAGGCCTGTATTTTTAAAATTTAATTTCAGTTTAATTAGTAGAGTAGAGTGCTTGCAGTCATAGCCTACATCTAGTACCATACAGCTTTCAAGGTCCCTGTATGAGGCATGCCTCTCATACGCTAATGAATCATAGATTATTAAAATGCACACCTTAATTTCCCCCATGAATGCACATATTCATGGAATATGCTCACCGGTACTCAAAATTGCAAAGTATGCTTTGATGTAACTGTGATCTATTTGATAATTATTGAGTGAATATTAATGTGAGCTTCAAGGACAAACAAAAAATATATGATTGCCAAACACAAATCACATGATATGATCTAGGATGACAAATACACATACAGTATAGACTGTACAGTGTACCTACAATATTAAATGTTAATGTACAGTGTATCTGCACCACAACATTCCTATACCATCAGGCATGCTGTTACAGGAAGAATACATGTATATGCGGCAGCCGGCAGGGGCATTTTAAGGGGGGCAGGGGCATCGTCCCCTCTGCTTTTCCGAACTTGCCAGAAACGTAGCTTGTCAAAGATTTTTGAGACATTTCAACTCTTCTGAAAATGGTGTGGAGGGGGGGGGGGGCTACTTTTTTGAGAATATTGAGAGACGCCCTTCCCCCTCCCCCTTCCTCTCCCTCCCCATCCCTGTATGTGATCAAGCGCATGCCGATAAACATTTTATACCCAATCTCCTGCTTGTAACTCAAGACTAGCAACCAGTGGGAGAAAATGGTTGACGGAGCATGAATTCGCATTTCCGCTGAGACGGGATAGCCAGGGAGGAGCGATGACACGACGGCTTCTTAGAAACACAACCCATGACATCGCTTGAAAACAGGATTGATGGCCACTGTGTGCATCATGTCGTCCTTCTCAATATCAATTCATATCTTGACTTGAATAAATCCAAAATCAGTGTGTACTGGACTACTGGATATGGGAGGCACATAAAAATGTGCTGGTACATTTGTTTTTGCTCAGCAATATATGCTATTGAAACAGCATACCAAAGTTGTAGATGTGCATCTTGTTGGCCCTACAATGTAGATTTTCACAGTGGGTATACAATTGTTTCACAATGAATTTATAAGCATTATCTTCACTGCAGGGTGGATTAAAGTACCTGTTAACTCCCTTAAGAGACCCTATATGAAGCTGTACATGTAGTTTGCATTCTCCTGCTACATCACTGAATACCTTTATCATGTTGCCTATAAATATAATTATGTTTGAAAAAGAAAGGGTAAAGTAGTGAACCAGCACTATTACATGTATGTAACATGCTATCATAAACATGCACAAATCATCCTTCAACTACTAGTATTCCCCATTTCTTACTCTCTCTCCCTCTCTCTTTCTCTCTCTTTCTATCTCTCTCTCCCCTCCAATCACTTCTTGGTTGCCAGTGGGTTATTATTGCTTGCCATGCTAATTGCCTTATGAGGTTTTCAACCCTTAAATAGCCTCTGCTCCATTTGCCCTCCGAGCTACAACCTCCACTTCTCAACCCTACCATATGCTCCCTCTCGTTCTCCACGTCTCACTCCTGTTCTGTGTCCATCACTCACCCTCTCTGTCGGTCACTCTCCCTCGTCTCCAGCAACCACAGGCATGATAGCGAATTGGAAATATAGATGATAAGAGGTCACTTTGTGAATAATGTATTCGAGATTGGAGCTCACGCTACGCACTGCCATATTCTGGAGTGCTCTTGACTCTCTGTAACCCACGGCTCTCAGTAATGTCACTCAGTAATGTGCTGTGACAGCCGGGAGCTATGATGGAGTACCTTAGGCATATATGTATGTTATTTACATGTGCATTGTATTTACTCCTTCAACTCTTACCTGTATCTACAAACATATGTATATCAAGATCAATCTATCTCTGATGTGCGTACACAGCATGTACATGTACAAATGTAGATCTACATCTCTAGGGACTTTGTGTATATCTACGTCCAAACTGTCAATAGCGACCACTGTAAAGACAACAGCAAAAAAGGAATGGGTCTTTATAAACAGGTAGCCACTATAGACAGCTTGGTAGCCATTTTGGATATATATTCGCAGTATGTAACATTGCATGTAATTAACATTCTACCTTCCTTCCTTTTAGGGCAGAATATAATGATTTCAAACTGAAACCTGAAGGCCTACTTGGAAAATCTTGGTGTTTTACATGTAACAGTCAACAAGGTATCTTTTCCAGCTAAGTTCAGGTGTTTGTTATATGATTACAAAAATGGTCATCAAATGCTATGATTATTTGCTTAATATTGTAATAGTACATGTATATCACTTTGTATGTACTGCCATACTGTGCCCATCATACATAGATACTCCAAGCCATTAGATTAGTTTGTATAGGTGGGCGACATGAAAATGTTGTACGAGATCCCTTTTCGCCTTAATTTGCCTAAAAAAACAGATGCCAATTTTCCAGATCAGCTAGCCGGGTAGTGTATAAGTTGTAGATAATCACTGCTGCTGCTGCTGTTGTGTTTAGTGAGCACAGATTGTAATAACATCCCAGCAGGGAGGGACTTTCCTCCGTCGTCTCCGCAGGGCTTGCGATCAGAGACATTTCAATATCGCTTCTGAGCGCAACCCGACATGATTATTTGCTGACAACATGTACATGTTATATACATGTACCCAGGCCCTGTAGGGAAAAGCCATTGGGAGATGGTATAGGCAGGCAGGCAGGCATACGAGGGAGGCACGGATTCCCACTCATTCATTTCGGCTGTGGTTTTATCATCCGTCCCATCAAAACCTCCTGGCTATTTAAAAGCTGTGAGCTTTCGCAGAGTCTTCAATCTACATGTAGGTGATTCCCTGATGACCTGCACTTCTGTTTAAAGTCAGCTTCTTATCTGTTGCCACGGTAACTGGCATGTTGGCCAGATCCCTGTGCGTCAGATGATTTATGGCACACCTACGGGATACATGTTCTATTTTATATCCAGCGTTGGGATACTTGTGAAGCCATACACGTACAGTACATTGCAATTTGCATCATTTACATTGTAAGGTTCATTAGTCAGGCCCAGATTGGTATGTTAACATACATGTACCGTAGGTCACCGGTGCACATTAAACTGAATTCATTTTTGGGTATTCAGTGCAGTGGCCACTATAGGGAGGAACATACATATTTCATGAAAAGACAATTATTTTACACATCTCTGAGGAGATTCCCAAAGAATTCAATATTCAATATGTATCTTAACATGTATTTGTAATAACAAGATCTTAAAAAATCTGTCTGAAATTTCTTGTAAACTTTATTCTCAAAATGTATATTCAAACCATTGAAATCAGTCGGGACCCCCCCCCCCTCTCTCTCTCTAAAAATCCTTTACTCACATGTACTTTATACAGAACCCTGATGCCTTGGAAACAAATCAAGTGGTCCCTGGATGAGTTCAGAAGGAGCCCTTTCTGTACAGGCTCTAGATTATATCTTGCCATTCTTGGGAGGAAATTTAAATCGAATTCAATTGACCACTGTAGACAGGCAGCCTACAAGATAGCCATGGAATTGTCACTGTTCTTCGGTTCCTTTAATCGATAAGGTGAAGGGAAGGGAAATGTGATTAGGAAGAAGGAACTGATTAGTACAGGATGTGTGAGGAAATGCATTTATTTTCTTCAAATAGTTATGATGGCAATTTGATATCCATACTGCATCCTAACTCCATCTACGCAGATCCAATGTACATTGATCACACATGAAATCTCTGATCCCAAGTTGCCTACGAAGCGAACCCATGAATAATGATGTTCTAGGTGGGTGCTATATATCGATGAGTTTGGGGGAGGGGGGTAGAGCAGCCCCAAAGATTTAATATCGTTCTATCTTTGTCCTCGCATTTAGCTTGTTCCGTAGGTCTGGCTGTCGGCTCTATTTAGGTATGTGGGTTTCAAGGCTATACGTTGAATACTGATGTCTGTTGCGCTCCAATTGTGTTGACATTTAGAGTGAACTGTTGTTGATTTGTTGAGAGAGCCGTAGCTGCGGAACGAAAGACCTGTAGGGTGATAATGGTGCTTACAGTAAATCAGGACTGTCCTACATGTACATGTATATCCCCCCTAACCATGTAAATCTATTTGTAGTACAGATGCAGCCTGTGAAGTACATTTATTTTTATGTATTTACACTTGGTGGGGATGTCTACTCTTGTCGTGAAGCAGTTTGAATTTAAATCTGATGAAACTCTTTTCCATATGTTTTGCAATTGTAGAATAGTTTCTCCATAGTGGAAACAACTGTCTTGAAGTGATCATTCAGTGTCCTAAACAAATACAAAATGATATGTTGCTAGATGTATAAGTTTCAACAGTCCAGTCTATAATGATATATTATTAAATATTGATTACATGTATGGTACAGCAAATGGGGAGTTCATGTTCTTTGATGATCTGCACAATTCTGGCAAATCCTAAATTGATATTGAAATCAAAGAACAAAGAACAAAATCATTTGATACATGTCATACAACAAGGTTTATTGACAGTATGAAACAGTGCTTTGCACGCAGGCTGAATATTTTTCCATTATTGATCTTAAAAGTGAGATTTCCTGTTTCGAGTGCAGGAATCGATGTTGACCATGCACGTGTGACCTTACGCTGTCACACGCATGTGTAAGGTGTGGCCAATTTGGTTAATCAAATTACACTCTAATACAATGTATACCCACACACACAAGGCATTTACATAGGCCATCAGGATTAACACCATGCCAAAGTTTTGGCTCGTGATTCACAGCCTTCTATTTTCATCCCAAAACTGTCTGGATACAAGTGCTAAATGCGATATTTTTGATACCCCTACAAAAAAAAAAAACTCCTAGTGTGTGCATTACATGTTTATTGAGGGATTTAGGATAAACCCTGGCAGATATGAGAGGGATATTCATTATCTTCCAATCTTGTAAGAGCTAATGTGATTGTGGTCTGAATATGTACACTGTAGACCAATCAAATGTCATCTGAGGTGAAGTTGTGCTAGTCTACTCACAAAGGCTCTTGAAAATTGAAACTGTTTATCTGCCAGGCTTTAGCCTAGGAAATGATCCTTAGAATCTTTAGGCTTGCGACATGTACCTGTATTTGATGCCAGTCATGATTTATTTTCTGAACACTTTCTCAGAGGGGAGAGGGGGGGGGGGGGGGNGGGTGACCATCACAAATAGCAGATTTGTTTTATATTAAAAAAAACAAACACTTTAATGTCTTTGATTGAGGGAGATGAAAGGGGCAGGGGGCCCTTAAACATGGTCTTACATAAACAGTGCATGTAGGAGGAGGGTGTTTTTCCAGTTATCTTCTTGGTCTGACACGGATGTCGTTGTCATTTTGATGAATGTAACTTTTCTGTCCTGATCCTTTTGAAAGGCTCTCCTCCGAGAGCAAGGCAGATGGATCCCCTTTTCTCTCTCCCCATCCTTGAAGCATACACAGGAAATGAAAAGGGCATAATGCTTCAAAGCATATCTTCCTGTACAGTTGGTATACCCCGCCCCCTTCAGACTTTCAAAATGTATTGTATAGCTAAACCGTATAGCCATAATACTATCAGTAAAATTTCTTTTCCAAACATAGTCTAATGTCATGTAAAAGACACTGATTATCAAAATGGAGTGTTGAACGTTATTTCTAAAGAAAACTCAATAAAGAAACAGGGTCCATCACCTAGATATTAACATCATATTAATAACTTAAAAATATATATTTGGCGGGGCACATCGAGAGTGCACCTAGATATGACAAACCAAGTAGACCTATGGTAATTTTGTATGGTTAAGCAATGCTTGGGACATACATTTGTACATGTAGCTGACATGGATATGGTTATTGGTGCGAGTTGACTCTCAAAACTAGTTTGTTCTTTTTATGTTCCTGTATACAGTATGCCTATCCAATGTGTATGCCTCTTTCACCTTACACTGATATTTGTTTAGACACTTCTTTATACAAATAAGGTATTAATTTCCCTTTGTGTGAATGTTCCCTGTCTTCCTCGGGGTGGACATGAGTATGTACGCATTATGGATTCATAATCTGCTTATATTTCCTGTCTGCAATGTGCAAGTCTCATGGGGGGTGGAACATCCATCTCTCTGAAGTTCCAACCCTGTCCTTCTTCTTCTTTTCTCTCTTTCTTTCCTCGTTTCTTTCATATTAAAAGTATGCCTGTGGAAATGTGAGCTGCACAATGCATTTTACCATACTAGTTCAATGATGCCCACATACAGTACAGTCAAACCTTTATAGAAACACCGCCCCATGGAGACACAAATATGGTCTTCACATGTTCGTACAGACTGTGTTCTTGATATAAATATATATAGGTACAGTGTACAACTACGTACATGTACATGTACTTCAATATGTATTTTAGACAGGTGGTCTTACTATACAGGTGGTCATCATAGCATTCTAGTGCCCATTTGTGTATGTACAGTATGTGTTACTAACTAAGGTATTACAATTTGGTTTTTAAATTTCCCATATATATGTTCTGTTGTCATTTATATGATAATATTCGGGTATATACATGTATACAGTGTGTATGATCCTGTGTATTTCTACTTTGAATGTACAGTAGTGAAGTGTAATTATACAGTGTACATGGACACTCGACAGTTTTCTACATGTACGTGTCATTTTTGTTTTGATTAGCGGACAGGTGTGATAGCCCTTCAGGCTCTCGAATAGATGGTGTACTCAGTTTAATCTACTGACCGGTACATTTGGCAGTGCCTCACCTAAAACAGGTGTGGTAACAAACAATATCTATCATAATATTACAATAGAATGATCCTGCGATGAACTGTGGTCAGTTAGCATGGTTTTAACCAATTACCGTATGTACATATATTCATGAAATACATTGTATTATTGATAATGGATGCACATGCACAGCTGAGTTTGAGCTGATCCCTGTTGACAGAATAGACATGTAGGTTTAGTAACCGACCATGTTTAAAAAGGGAAAACCTTTCGTAATTCAATAGATAATTGAATTGGGTCAGTTCGACAAGGAAGTTCAATATATTTTTTAATTTATGATACAAATTAATATGGAAAATCTTTCCATGCTGGCTATTTTGGTGAAACAAATATTCTTTTTGTTTTTTGGGGAGGTAATTACATTTGTGACCATTTCCAAAGGTAAATATTAGAAGCTTTATACAGGAATGTGCTTCAGAACTTTTCGTACACTTTTTTTTGTCTGTACTGTATTTTTAATATTTAATCTAAACGTTGAATTTTAATCTGTATTGACAGGTTGTTTTTTCCCTTGCTCAGCCAAGAAGCCATTTTGTACTTACTACATGTAGTTTGCGAACGAGCGCTTGTTTAGCATCTTTACATACGTTCATGAACATGTATGCTCAAAATGCACATTATTTGCCGTTTATTTATTTGTAAACCACATCTTTTGAAGGAAATATATATACACTTCCGATTTTTCTTTTCTCTGCATTTCTTGTCGTTTTCTGGAACCATTTGAATTTTAAATATTCAATTTATGTTTAGATGTGTAGTGACTATGTCTCGTATTTTTGATGTTTTAGACACCAAGTTAAAAAAAAAAAAAATGTACAAATTCGAAGTATGTACATGTACACTTGTACAGTATTTAGCCATATTATGGAAATTGATAAAAATTTTACTGTCATTTATGAAAAATGTAGCATATAGTGTGTCTATTGTTAATAATATTTGGAATTATTTTGGAATGTATAAAATGCAGTAGAAGAAGAAATCACTGTCGAGTTGTGTTACTGTTCACCATCACATATTTCAGTTACATTGCACCAGGGACTCCCTTCCTTGATTGCACTATTGTGAAATATGGGATTGTGTACTTTTCTTCTTGAATAAGTTACCTATGTGTGTACAAAAATAATAAAAAACAAAGTGTGTAAAAGTTGACTTTAATGTGTGTATGATAATTTATGTTTTCATTTAAGGACTGGACACGCCTTCAATAAAATCAGATATTCAGTAGAGTAATTATGATTTTGAAATTGGAGTCTTATTTCTAGTAGAGTGGAATAGTTCAGTATTAAAGGGTTCAAAAGGTGTGGTGTGTGAAGACATTAGTAATCATATAGATATATATTTGTTGTTTTTTCTCATATTTTTCATATAAGAACTTTCATAATAGAACATCAAAACATGTTTTGGTGTAGTATAAATTAATGTGAATAGTTAAAAGTATACTTTTTTTAGTTTCTGTTCCAGATTTTAGGTTTGTGATGCATTTTTGTGCAATAATGATTTGCCCTATTGTCATATTGGGGCAAGGTAATGAAAAAATAGATATAAACAGCATTTATTTCTCATTTGCAATATCTCGTCATTTAATGACAAATATGTGAAACAACAATACATGAATTTAATTATTACACATATCAAAAGTATAAATATTAAGGCTGACTATGAGTCTACACAGTCTACATTTTTCATAAAATTGCATTTACTTTCTCTTTTTACAGTCTTTAATAAGCATTAAAAATACTTACTGCAACAATATCTATTTTTACTTCTCATTTAACTTTTAATAAAGGAGGATGAATAAGACATATTCGAGAAAAAAAACAGACAATCAGGATTGATTCCCAAATCTTCAGCATGGAATGTACCTTACATGATGAGATATATCTATCTAAATGTATGAATCTAAGCATTTAATTCAAATCTACATTTGCATATTTTCATTTTTATATAGTTTTGTATCTACATGTACATGCAACACATCGTGAGAGCAAAACAATTACATTTTAATATTTTTAAAAATTGAAATGGGCATGCATCTCCTTCTGGTATTCAAAACATTCACACTTAGCTTCACATTAAAAATGTTCCTACAGAATTCTTGTCTGCAATACAAATCTCTGATTACAAATACAGGGGTTTACAACATAATTTAAAATGCTGGACAATTCAAATATTACAGATTCAAATGAAACTAATTATATTGTTATCGGTAGCAAACATAGTTTGACATGGAGGGTATTAAAGATATATGATTTAGAACATTTGCATACTGATACCGGCAATTAATTCGTCTACCTACCTACCTACTGCCACAAAGGGCGCCCCACAGTTCATTTTAAACAAGGTGAAATAGATTTTTGTTTCCTTCTTTTTGGGGTCATTATTTGAGCTACTGAAACACTAAGACCTTCAGGTACAATAAAACTTTCATGAACAAAAATTGAAGCTGTTTGATATATTAAAAAAAACTAAAGGTAAGTTTCTAGGGGGAAAAAATCTCCTCTCTTTTATGTCTTTGCTTTCTGGATGCATGAACCAGACTACCGGTAGTCAAAAAACAAAAAAACAAAAAAAAAATGCAATGGCCATTTACAAAGGATGGTACTTTCAGTGATAAGATACAATTTTCATGAAAGTGTCTGGCACACAAAATGTAGCTGAAAAGTAACAAAAATAACATAAAATGTCACAAAGTTTCACAAACAAAAACAATAATAATTAACTAGTCACCAACAGAAATGACAAGAAGATTTGTAAATATCTCGTTGTTGTGCAGGAAATATGAATCACTAAATATTGACATTTAAATAACAGAAATTATATATT